>JAUCBJ010001975.1:0-100648 GCA_032718475.1 Nemertoderma westbladi | reverse complement strand
ATCTCAGGTCCAAATGTACACAATCTTAGGTCCAAATGTACACAATCTTAGGTCCAAATGTACACAATCTTAGGAATATATTTTTTTTTTCGAACAGACAATAATTATAGTATATTTGTTTGCTACACAATAAAAAATTTGAAATAAATAAAAGTAAACAAAACAAAGCACTAGTTCGAACACTAGTGGCTTCCTGAAATATTTCTTCACTTTAGACAAAACTAATTTCATTGTTTATCTCAAAATGACATTTATTGATTTATTGTTTTTTTTTTATCAATGTTTAATAATTATTTTAACTGATTTATTAACTCACTGCACGACATTGGTTCATCTTCGCAGTCCATACATTCGCATTGGTAGTTGCATTCCTCTGCGCAGGTGCCCTCGTTGCATAGAAACTCGTCTGGCGGACAGGTAGGGGGCGGGGTTGTCGGACAATCTGGTAAAAGTGCCTCAGGACAGTCGCAGCTAAAGAATAATTAAACAAATAAATTAAATAGTTTAAACCTATTAGATACTCAACATTATTTATTGATGACTCTAGACACGATATTAATGTGTCACGGAACATTCACGGCAGATGTTTAGTGTTTATTCTGCTACTAACTATGCTTCCCCAGTGCAGTATTCCTCCACTTTGACACATTCGCATACATTGTTACATTGACAGAGGAACTCATCAGCAGAGAGACACGTTTGGCAACATTCATCTGATGATTCGTCTGACATATCTCCACAATCATCGTGGCCATCGCATTTCTGTAAATAAACCGGAAAGTTTAGCAAATAAATACCGGGAATCGAATGAACCACGGCGAGTGAGAAATAAATAAACATTAATATTTACATAAGCAATAACACAACTTTACATTACACAACTTTACTTTACACAACTTTACTTTACACAACTTTACTTTACACAACTTTACTTTACACAACTTTACTTTACACAACTTTACTTTACACAACTTTACTTTACACAACTTTACACATAACCTAGTCCTTTTGAAAATTATTAAAAATTAAAACATTAAGGGGAATGAACAGGTTACTGTGTCGGTGTTTTCTAACCAAAACAATAAAGGAAAGTTTATTTAACTTGCGGTTAATTTTCACGCCCTGTAGAACACGTTTTTACTTGCGGTCAATGTGCCCCACTATCTGGGACTGGGGATCCAAGGTTAACTGGGAAGCATTGGAAGGGTTTACTGTGGGTAGTATACTCTGAGTACTTTTGTAATAAATAATTTAATGAGTCTATGCCCTATATAAAATAAAATGTTGACTTAGACACCGAAAGGGAGGAGACAGAAAATAAAAAGTTAATTACCAATAATAATATTTATGAAGAGTATAGCTAACCTTCTCAGGAGGTATACAGAATCCCTTAACAGATCCGCACTGGAACATAGTCTGGTTACATATTATTGGGCATGCATCCGGATCCTCGTCGATATACACCCCTGGTTGGTCGCAATCCGGGATACCATCACAGAGTTTATCGGGAGTCAAACATTTACCGCTTCCTGGGCATTGGATCATTGGACTAACACATTCCTCGCCTATAAATGAATATTTATAATTTATTTTTTTGGTTTTATGGGTGAATGAATGGTTTCATCTACAGTAGGGTTGAGCACAGTAGTGGCAGCATATGATGGTATTGACAGTTGTAAAATTATGTGTTTGATTGGCAGTTGGGAGGCCATGAGGAGGTAAATTGCGGACATGCAGGGTATTATTAGATAGTATTTCTAGGTCTATCTTTTACCTGAGACGACAGCTGAATGGTTAGAGCGTCAGACTTCCAACCCGGTGGTCACCAGTTCGATGCCGTCATTGCTGACTATACAAAAGTTGTGCCCAACAAAATGTTATAAAGGAATATGGCATTTAATTAAATCATTATTATCTCTAGCCTATGTTGCATATTTAAAAATAGAGACAACATTGGTTACAAAAAGTTTAAAAGGGAAGTGATCCCCTTACACAATCTCTATACTTACAGTCATATTCATCGGAATAATCCCAACATCGGTAGGAGCCATCGCACCTTTGACTCTCGTCGTAACAATGGAATCCATTATCGCAAGGCATTTCGTATGGAGCGCAGGTCGGCACAGCTGAAAAATACAGATTTGGAAAATTACAATATAGAATAATTCAGTTTTAAAGTTAATTATATTTCATTCGTGAGCAAATAACACAAATGGAAGGCTGTGGTAACAGTAGTAGTACTCTATGGTTACTTTGGTGCGTGGTAATCCTGCAAGCCTCTGGCGACAACATAAATGTCGCAAAAACGGACACACACATTTTATTTTTAAAGTTTTATGTATTCTGACATATTAGTGCGGTAATAATGTAGTGTCAATATATATGTGTACAGTACAGCACTACAGTAGGGCATTCCATCCAATGGCGATGCTGCTTCTGACGCTTATTTCCCATCAACCATAAACGACGGTTGGCCCCACCCATACTGCCTCTGTTAATTTTATATTGTAATTTTAATTGAGTTTCGGAAAATAAAAGAAATAATATTAATAAAAGAACCACCATATGAGCTTATAATTCGGTACTATTATAGGCCTACTGAAAGAATACAGTCAGTAGCCCAGCCTTTAGTGACTATCTATCTCATAGAGACTTAGTCTCTATGACTCTATACATACTGCAGTTCTGTTCATCGACTCCCTCTGCGCAGTCAGGGTAACCATCGCAATAGAAATGATCTGGACATTTAGTTGGTGGGCAATCTTTCTTCTGACAGTCGAATGCAGCATTCCGACAATGGCAGTCCTCGCAATCGAAATAGAGAACGCTACCTGTAATGGCAAAATATTAGTAAAATAGAGAACGCTACCTGTAATGGCAAAATATTAGTAAAATAGAGAACGCTACCTGTAATGGCAAAATATTAGTAAAATAGAGAACGCTACCTATAATGGCAAAATATTAGTAAAATAGAGAACGCTACCTGTAATGGCAAAATATTAGTAAAATAGAGAACGCTACCTGTAATGGCAAAATATTAGTAAAATAGAGAACGCTACCTGTAATGGCAAAATATTAGTAAAATAGAGAACGCTACCTATAATGGCAAAATATTAGTAAAATAGAGAACGCTACCTGTAATGGCAAAATATTAGTAAAATAGAGAACGCTACCTGAAATGGCAAAATATTAGTAAAATAGAGAACGCTACCTATAATGGCAAAATATTAGTAAAATAGAGAACGCTACCAATAATGGCAAAATATTAGTAAAATAGAGAACGCTACCTGTAATGGCAAAATATTAGTAAAATAGAGAACGCTATCTATAATGGCAAAATATTAGTAAAATAGAGAACGCTACCTATAATGGCAAAATATTAGTAAAATAGAGAACGCT
Organism: Nemertoderma westbladi; assembly: GCA_032718475.1. Lineage (NCBI taxonomy): Eukaryota > Metazoa > Xenacoelomorpha > Nemertodermatida > Nemertodermatidae > Nemertoderma > Nemertoderma westbladi. Next base: position 97,249 of record JAUCBJ010001975.1, on the reverse strand, counting down.
ACCTGTAATGGCAAAATATTAGTAAAATAGAGAACGCTACCTGTAATGGCAAAATATTAGTAAAATAGAGAACGCTACCTGTAATGGCAAAATATTAGTAAAATAGAGAACGCTACCTGTAATGGCAAAATATTAGTAAAATAGAGAACGCTACCTATAATGGCAAAATATTAGTAAAATAGAGAACGCTACCTGTAATGGCAAAATATTAGTAAAATAGAGAACGCTACCTGTAATGGCAAAATATTAGTAAAATAGAGAACGCTACCTATAATGGCAAAATATTAGTAAAATAGAGAACGCTACCAATAATGGCAAAATATTAGTAAAATAGAGAACGCTACCAATAATGGCAAAATATTAGTAAAATAGAGAACGCTACCTGTAATGGCAAAATATTAGTAAAATAGAGAACGCTATCTATAATTGCAAAATATTAGTAAAATAGAGAACGCTACCTGTAATGGCAAAATATTAGTAAAATAGAGAACGCTATCTATAATGGCAAAATATTAGTAAAATAGAGAACGCTACCTATAATGGCAAAATATTAGTAAAATAGAGAACGCTACCTGTAATGGCAAAATATTAGTAAAATAGAGAACGCTACCTGTAATGGCAAAATATTAGTAAAATAGAGAACGCTATCTATAATGGCAAAATATTAGTAAAATAGAGAACGCTATCTATAATGGCAAAATATTAGTAAAATAGAGAACGCTACCAATAATGGCAAAATATTAGTAAAATAGAGAACGCTACCTATAATGGCAAAATATTAGTAAAATAGAGAACGCTACCTGTAATGGCAAAATATTAGTAAAATAGAGAACGCTACCAATAATGGCAAAATATTAGTAAAATAGAGAACGCTACCTGTAATGGCAAAATATTAGTAAAATAGAGAACGCTACCTGTAATGGCAAAATATTAGTAAAATAGAGAACGCTATCTATAATGGCAAAATATTAGTAAAATAGAGAACGCTATCTATAATGGCAAAATATTAGTAAAATAGAGAACGCTACCTATAATGGCAAAATATTAGTAAAATAGAGAACGCTACCTGTAATGGCAAAATATTAGTAAAATAGAGAACGCTACCTGTAATGGCAAAATATTAGTAAAATAGAGAACGCTACCAATAATGGCAAAATATTAGTAAAATAGAGAACGCTACCTGTAATGGCAAAATATTAGTAAAATAGAGAACGCTACCTGTAATGGCAAAATATTAGTAAAATAGAGAACGCTATCTATAATGGCAAAATATTAGTAAAATAGAGAACGCTACCTGTAATGGCAAAATATTAGTAAAATAGAGAACGCTACCTATAATGGCAAAATATTAGTAAAATAGAGAACGCTACCTGTAATGGCAAAATATTAGTAAAATAGAGAACGCTACCTATAATGGCAAAATATTAGTAAAATAGAGAACGCTACCTGTAATGGCAAAATATTAGTAAAATAGAGACGCTACCTCTAATGGGAAAATATTAGTAAAATAGAGAACGCTACCTATAATGGCAAAATATTAGTAAAATAGAGAACGCTACCTGTAATGGCAAAATATTAGTAAAATAGAGACGCTACCTCTAATGGGAAAATATTAGTAAAATAGAGAACGCTACCTATAATGGCAAAATATTAGTAAAATAATGAACGCTACCAATAATGGGAAAATATTAGTAAAATAGAGAACGCTACCTATAATGGCAAAATATTAGTAAAATAGAGAACGCTACCAATAATGGCAAAATATTAGTAAAATAGAGAACGCTACCTGTAATGGCAAAATATTAGTAAAATAGAGAACGCTACCTGTAATGGCAAAATATTAGTAAAATAGAGAACGCTACCTGTAATGGCAAAATATTAGTAAAATAGAGAACGCTACCTATAATGGCAAAATATTAGTAAAATAGAGAACGCTACCTGTAATGGCAAAATATTAGTAAAATAGAGAACGCTACCTATAATGGCAAAATATTAGTAAAATAGAGAACGCTACCTATAATGGGAAAATATTAGTAAAATAGTGAACGCTACCTATAATGGCAAAATATTAGTAAAATAGAGAACGCTACCTATAATGGCAAAATATTAGTAAAATAGAGAACGCTACCTATAAGGCAAAATATTAGTAAAATAGAGAACGCTACCTGTAATGGCAAAATATTAGTAAAATAGAGAACGCTACCTGTAATGGCAAAATATTAGTAAAATAGAGAACGCTACCTATAAGGCAAAATATTAGTAAAATAGAGAACGCTACCTGTAATGGCAAAATATTAGTAAAATAGAGAACGCTACCTATAATGGGAAAATATTAGTAAAATAGAGAACGCTACCTATAATGGCAAAATATTAGTAAAATAGAGAACGCTACCTGTAATGGCAAAATATTAGTAAAATAGAGAACGCTACCTGTAATGGCAAAATATTAGTAAAATAGAGAATGCTACCTATAATGGGAAAATATTAGTAAAATAGAGAACGCTACCTGTAATGGCAAAATATTAGTAAAATAGAGAACGCTACCTGTAATGGCAAAATATTAGTAAAATAGAGAACGCTACCTGTAATGGCAAAATATTAGTAAAATAGAGAATGCTACCTGTAATGGCAAAATATTAGTAAAATAGAGAACGCTACCTGTAATGGCAAAATATTAGTAAAATAGAACAGAAAATATAAAATATTTGTAAAAAGAGAACGCTACCTGTAATGGCAAAATATTAGTAAAATAGAGAACGCTACCTGTAATGGCAAAATATTAGTAAAATAGAGAACGCTACCTGTAATGGCAAAATATTAGTAAAATAGAGAACGCTACCTGTAATGGCAAAATATTAGTAAAATAGAGAATGCTACCTGTAATGGGAAAATATTAGTAAAATAGAGAACGCTACCTATAATGGCAAAATAATAGTAAAATAGAGAACGCTACCTATAATGGCAAAATATTAGTAAAATAGAGAACGCTACCTATAATGGCAAAATATTAGTAAAATAGTGAACGCTACCTATAATGGCAAAATATTAGTAAAATAGAGAACGCTACCTATAATGGGAAAATATTAGTAAAATAGAGAACGCTACCAATAATGGCAAAGTATTAGTAAAATAGAGAACGCTACCTATAAGGCAAAATATTAGTAAAATAGAGAACGCTACCTATATGGCAAAATATTAGTAAAATAGAGAACGCTACCTATAAGGCAAAATATTAGTAAAATAGAGAACGCTACCTATAATGGCAAAATATTAGTAAAATAGAGAACGCTACCAATAATGGCAAAATATTAGTAAAATAGAGAACGCTACCAATAATGGCAAAGTATTAGTAAAATAGAGAACGCTACCTATAAGGCAAAATATTAGTAAAATAGAGAACGCTACCTATATGGCAAAATATTAGTAAAATAGAGAACGCTACCTATAAGGCAAAATATTAGTAAAATAGAGAACGCTACCTATAATGGCAAAATATTAGTAAAATAGAGAACGCTACCTGTAATGGCAAAATATTAGTAAAATAGAGAACGCTACCTGTAATGGCAAAATATTAGTAAAATAGAGAACGCTATCTATAATGGCAAAATATTAGTAAAATAGAGAACGCTACCTGTAATGGCAAAATATTAGTAAAATAGAGAACGCTACCTATAATGGCAAAATATTAGTAAAATAGAGAACGCTACCTGTAATGGCAAAATATTAGTAAAATAGAGAACGCTACCTATAATGGCAAAATATTAGTAAAATAGAGAACGCTACCTGTAATGGCAAAATATTAGTAAAATAGAGACGCTACCTCTAATGGGAAAATATTAGTAAAATAGAGAACGCTACCTATAATGGCAAAATATTAGTAAAATAGAGAACGCTACCTGTAATGGCAAAATATTAGTAAAATAGAGACGCTACCTCTAATGGGAAAATATTAGTAAAATAGAGAACGCTACCTATAATGGCAAAATATTAGTAAAATAATGAACGCTACCAATAATGGGAAAATATTAGTAAAATAGAGAACGCTACCTATAATGGCAAAATATTAGTAAAATAGAGAACGCTACCAATAATGGCAAAATATTAGTAAAATAGAGAACGCTACCTGTAATGGCAAAATATTAGTAAAATAGAGAACGCTACCTGTAATGGCAAAATATTAGTAAAATAGAGAACGCTACCTGTAATGGCAAAATATTAGTAAAATAGAGAACGCTACCTATAATGGCAAAATATTAGTAAAATAGAGAACGCTACCTGTAATGGCAAAATATTAGTAAAATAGAGAACGCTACCAATAATGGCAAAATATTAGTAAAATAGAGAACGCTACCTATAATGGCAAAATATTAGTAAAATAGAGAACGCTACCTGTAATGGCAAAATATTAGTAAAATAGAGAACGCTACCAATAATGGCAAAATATTAGTAAAATAGAGAACGCTACCTGTAATGGCAAAATATTAGTAAAATAGAGAACGCTACCTGTAATGGCAAAATATTAGTAAAATAGAGAACGCTATCTATAATGGCAAAATATTAGTAAAATAGAGAACGCTATCTATAATGGCAAAATATTAGTAAAATAGAGAACGCTACCTATAATGGCAAAATATTAGTAAAATAGAGAACGCTACCTGTAATGGCAAAATATTAGTAAAATAGAGAACGCTACCTGTAATGGCAAAATATTAGTAAAATAGAGAACGCTACCAATAATGGCAAAATATTAGTAAAATAGAGAACGCTACCTGTAATGGCAAAATATTAGTAAAATAGAGAACGCTACCTGTAATGGCAAAATATTAGTAAAATAGAGAACGCTATCTATAATGGCAAAATATTAGTAAAATAGAGAACGCTACCTGTAATGGCAAAATATTAGTAAAATAGAGAACGCTACCTATAATGGCAAAATATTAGTAAAATAGAGAACGCTACCTGTAATGGCAAAATATTAGTAAAATAGAGAACGCTACCTATAATGGCAAAATATTAGTAAAATAGAGAACGCTACCTGTAATGGCAAAATATTAGTAAAATAGAGACGCTACCTCTAATGGGAAAATATTAGTAAAATAGAGAACGCTACCTATAATGGCAAAATATTAGTAAAATAGAGAACGCTACCTGTAATGGCAAAATATTAGTAAAATAGAGACGCTACCTCTAATGGGAAAATATTAGTAAAATAGAGAACGCTACCTATAATGGCAAAATATTAGTAAAATAATGAACGCTACCAATAATGGGAAAATATTAGTAAAATAGAGAACGCTACCTATAATGGCAAAATATTAGTAAAATAGAGAACGCTACCAATAATGGCAAAATATTAGTAAAATAGAGAACGCTACCTGTAATGGCAAAATATTAGTAAAATAGAGAACGCTACCTGTAATGGCAAAATATTAGTAAAATAGAGAACGCTACCTGTAATGGCAAAATATTAGTAAAATAGAGAACGCTACCTATAATGGCAAAATATTAGTAAAATAGAGAACGCTACCTGTAATGGCAAAATATTAGTAAAATAGAGAATGCTACCTGTAATGGGAAAATATTAGTAAAATAGAGAACGCTACCTATAATGGCAAAATAATAGTAAAATAGAGAACGCTACCTATAATGGCAAAATATTAGTAAAATAGAGAACGCTACCTATAATGGCAAAATATTAGTAAAATAGTGAACGCTACCTATAATGGCAAAATATTAGTAAAATAGAGAACGCTACCTATAATGGGAAAATATTAGTAAAATAGAGAACGCTACCAATAATGGCAAAGTATTAGTAAAATAGAGAACGCTACCTATAAGGCAAAATATTAGTAAAATAGAGAACGCTACCTATATGGCAAAATATTAGTAAAATAGAGAACGCTACCTATAAGGCAAAATATTAGTAAAATAGAGAACGCTACCTATAATGGCAAAATATTAGTAAAATAGAGAACGCTACCAATAATGGCAAAATATTAGTAAAATAGAGAACGCTACCAATAATGGCAAAGTATTAGTAAAATAGAGAACGCTACCTATAAGGCAAAATATTAGTAAAATAGAGAACGCTACCTATATGGCAAAATATTAGTAAAATAGAGAACGCTACCTATAAGGCAAAATATTAGTAAAATAGAGAACGCTACCTATAATGGCAAAATATTAGTAAAATAGAGAACGCTACCTGTAATGGCAAAATATTAGTAAAATAGAGAACGCTACCTGTAATGGCAAAATATTAGTAAAATAGAGAACGCTATCTATAATGGCAAAATATTAGTAAAATAGAGAACGCTACCTGTAATGGCAAAATATTAGTAAAATAGAGAACGCTACCTATAATGGCAAAATATTAGTAAAATAGAGAACGCTACCTGTAATGGCAAAATATTAGTAAAATAGAGAACGCTACCTATAATGGCAAAATATTAGTAAAATAGAGAACGCTACCTGTAATGGCAAAATATTAGTAAAATAGAGACGCTACCTCTAATGGGAAAATATTAGTAAAATAGAGAACGCTACCTATAATGGCAAAATATTAGTAAAATAGAGAACGCTACCTGTAATGGCAAAATATTAGTAAAATAGAGACGCTACCTCTAATGGGAAAATATTAGTAAAATAGAGAACGCTACCTATAATGGCAAAATATTAGTAAAATAATGAACGCTACCAATAATGGGAAAATATTAGTAAAATAGAGAACGCTACCTATAATGGCAAAATATTAGTAAAATAGAGAACGCTACCAATAATGGCAAAATATTAGTAAAATAGAGAACGCTACCTGTAATGGCAAAATATTAGTAAAATAGAGAACGCTACCTGTAATGGCAAAATATTAGTAAAATAGAGAACGCTACCTGTAATGGCAAAATATTAGTAAAATAGAGAACGCTACCTATAATGGCAAAATATTAGTAAAATAGAGAACGCTACCTGTAATGGCAAAATATTAGTAAAATAGAGAACGCTACCAATAATGGCAAAATATTAGTAAAATAGAGAACGCTACCTATAATGGCAAAATATTAGTAAAATAGAGAACGCTACCTGTAATGGCAAAATATTAGTAAAATAGAGAACGCTACCAATAATGGCAAAATATTAGTAAAATAGAGAACGCTACCTGTAATGGCAAAATATTAGTAAAATAGAGAACGCTACCTGTAATGGCAAAATATTAGTAAAATAGAGAACGCTATCTATAATGGCAAAATATTAGTAAAATAGAGAACGCTATCTATAATGGCAAAATATTAGTAAAATAGAGAACGCTACCTATAATGGCAAAATATTAGTAAAATAGAGAACGCTACCTGTAATGGCAAAATATTAGTAAAATAGAGAACGCTACCTGTAATGGCAAAATATTAGTAAAATAGAGAACGCTACCAATAATGGCAAAATATTAGTAAAATAGAGAACGCTACCTGTAATGGCAAAATATTAGTAAAATAGAGAACGCTACCTGTAATGGCAAAATATTAGTAAAATAGAGAACGCTATCTATAATGGCAAAATATTAGTAAAATAGAGAACGCTACCTGTAATGGCAAAATATTAGTAAAATAGAGAACGCTACCTATAATGGCAAAATATTAGTAAAATAGAGAACGCTACCTGTAATGGCAAAATATTAGTAAAATAGAGAACGCTACCTATAATGGCAAAATATTAGTAAAATAGAGAACGCTACCTGTAATGGCAAAATATTAGTAAAATAGAGACGCTACCTCTAATGGGAAAATATTAGTAAAATAGAGAACGCTACCTATAATGGCAAAATATTAGTAAAATAGAGAACGCTACCTGTAATGGCAAAATATTAGTAAAATAGAGACGCTACCTCTAATGGGAAAATATTAGTAAAATAGAGAACGCTACCTATAATGGCAAAATATTAGTAAAATAATGAACGCTACCAATAATGGGAAAATATTAGTAAAATAGAGAACGCTACCTATAATGGCAAAATATTAGTAAAATAGAGAACGCTACCAATAATGGCAAAATATTAGTAAAATAGAGAACGCTACCTGTAATGGCAAAATATTAGTAAAATAGAGAACGCTACCTGTAATGGCAAAATATTAGTAAAATAGAGAACGCTACCTGTAATGGCAAAATATTAGTAAAATAGAGAACGCTACCTATAATGGCAAAATATTAGTAAAATAGAGAACGCTACCTGTAATGGCAAAATATTAGTAAAATAGAGAACGCTACCTATAATGGCAAAATATTAGTAAAATAGAGAACGCTACCTATAATGGGAAAATATTAGTAAAATAGTGAACGCTACATATAATGGCAAAATATTAGTAAAATAGAGAACGCTACCTATAATGGCAAAATATTAGTAAAATAGAGAACGCTACCTATAAGGCAAAATATTAGTAAAATAGAGAACGCTACCTGTAATGGCAAAATATTAGTAAAATAGAGAACGCTACCTGTAATGGCAAAATATTAGTAAAATAGAGAACGCTACCTATAAGGCAAAATATTAGTAAAATAGAGAACGCTACCTGTAATGGCAAAATATTAGTAAAATAGAGAACGCTACCTATAATGGGAAAATATTAGTAAAATAGAGAACGCTACCTATAATGGCAAAATATTAGTAAAATAGAGAACGCTACCTGTAATGGCAAAATATTAGTAAAATAGAGAACGCTACCTGTAATGGCAAAATATTAGTAAAATAGAGAATGCTACCTATAATGGGAAAATATTAGTAAAATAGAGAACGCTACCTGTAATGGCAAAATATTAGTAAAATAGAGAACGCTACCTGTAATGGCAAAATATTAGTAAAATAGAGAACGCTACCTGTAATGGCAAAATATTAGTAAAATAGAGAATGCTACCTGTAATGGCAAAATATTAGTAAAATAGAGAACGCTACCTGTAATGGCAAAATATTAGTAAAATAGAACAGAAAATATAAAATATTTGTAAAAAGAGAACGCTACCTGTAATGGCAAAATATTAGTAAAATAGAGAACGCTACCTGTAATGGCAAAATATTAGTAAAATAGAGAACGCTACCTGTAATGGCAAAATATTAGTAAAATAGAGAACGCTACCTGTAATGGCAAAATATTAGTAAAATAGAGAATGCTACCTGTAATGGGAAAATATTAGTAAAATAGAGAACGCTACCTATAATGGCAAAATAATAGTAAAATAGAGAACGCTACCTATAATGGCAAAATATTAGTAAAATAGAGAACGCTACCTATAATGGCAAAATATTAGTAAAATAGTGAACGCTACCTATAATGGCAAAATATTAGTAAAATAGAGAACGCTACCTATAATGGGAAAATATTAGTAAAATAGAGAACGCTACCTATAATGGCAAAATATTAGTAAAATAGTGAACGCTACCTATAATGGCAAAATATTAGTAAAATAGAGAACGCTACCTATAATGACAAAATATTAGCAAAATAGAGAACGCTACCAATAATGGCAAAATATTAGTAAAATAGAGAACGCTACCAATAATGGCAAAGTATTAGTAAAATAGAGAACGCTACCTATAAGGCAAAATATTAGTAAAATAGAGAACGCTACCTATATGGCAAAATATTAGTAAAATAGAGAACGCTACCTATAAGGCAAAATATTAGTAAAATAGAGAACGCTACCTATAATGGCAAAATATTAGTAAAATAGAGAACGCTACCTGTAATGGCAAAATATTAGTAAAATAGAGAACGCTACCTGTAATGGCAAAATATTAGTAAAATAGAGAACGCTATCTATAATGGCAAAATATTAGTAAAATAGAGAACGCTACCTGTAATGGCAAAATATTAGTAAAATAGAGAACGCTACCTATAATGGCAAAATATTAGTAAAATAGAGAACGCTACCTGTAATGGCAAAATATTAGTAAAATAGAGAACGCTACCTATAATGGCAAAATATTAGTAAAATAGAGAACGCTACCTGTAATGGCAAAATATTAGTAAAATAGAGACGCTACCTCTAATGGGAAAATATTAGTAAAATAGAGAACGCTACCTATAATGGCAAAATATTAGTAAAATAGAGACGCTACCTCTAATGGGAAAATATTAGTAAAATAGAGAACGCTACCTATAATGGCAAAATATTAGTAAAATAGAGAACGCTACCTGTAATGGCAAAATATTAGTGAAATAGAGACGCTACCTCTAATGGGAAAATATTAGTAAAATAGAGAACGCTACCTATAATGGCAAAATATTAGTAAAATAATGAACGCTACCAATAATGGGAAAATATTAGTAAAATAGAGAACGCTACCTATAATGGCAAAATATTAGTAAAATAGAGAACGCTACCAATAATGGCAAAATATTAGTAAAATAGAGAACGCTACCTGTAATGGCAAAATATTAGTAAAATAGAGAACGCTACCTGTAATGGCAAAATATTAGTAAAATAGAGAACGCTACCTGTAATGGCAAAATATTAGTAAAATAGAGAACGCTACCTATAATGGCAAAATATTAGTAAAATAGAGAACGCTACCTGTAATGGCAAAATATTAGTAAAATAGAGAACGCTACCTATAATGGCAAAATATTAGTAAAATAGAGAACGCTACCTATAATGGGAAAATATTAGTAAAATAGTGAACGCTACCTATAATGGCAAAATATTAGTAAAATAGAGAACGCTACCTATAATGGCAAAATATTAGTAAAATAGAGAACGCTACCTATAAGGCAAAATATTAGTAAAATAGAGAACGCTACCTGTAATGGCAAAATATTAGTAAAATAGAGAACGCTACCTGTAATGGCAAAATATTAGTAAAATAGAGAACGCTACCTATAAGGCAAAATATTAGTAAAATAGAGAACGCTACCTGTAATGGCAAAATATTAGTAAAATAGAGAACGCTACCTATAATGGGAAAATATTAGTAAAATAGAGAACGCTACCTATAATGGCAAAATATTAGTAAAATAGAGAACGCTACCTGTAATGGCAAAATATTAGTAAAATAGAGAACGCTACCTGTAATGGCAAAATATTAGTAAAATAGAGAATGCTACCTATAATGGGAAAATATTAGTAAAATAGAGAACGCTACCTGTAATGGCAAAATATTAGTAAAATAGAGAACGCTACCTGTAATGGCAAAATATTAGTAAAATAGAGAACGCTACCTGTAATGGCAAAATATTAGTAAAATAGAGAATGCTACCTGTAATGGCAAAATATTAGTAAAATAGAGAACGCTACCTGTAATGGCAAAATATTAGTAAAATAGAACAGAAAATATAAAATATTTGTAAAAAGAGAACGCTACCTGTAATGGCAAAATATTAGTAAAATAGAGAACGCTACCTGTAATGGCAAAATATTAGTAAAATAGAGAACGCTACCTGTAATGGCAAAATATTAGTAAAATAGAGAACGCTACCTGTAATGGCAAAATATTAGTAAAATAGAGAATGCTACCTGTAATGGGAAAATATTAGTAAAATAGAGAACGCTACCTATAATGGCAAAATATTAGTAAAATAGAGAACGCTACCTATAATGGGAAAATATTAGTAAAATAGAGAACGCTACCTATAATGGCAAAATATTAGTAAAATAGTGAACGCTACCTATAATGGCAAAATATTAGTAAAATAGAGAACGCTACCTATAATGACAAAATATTAGCAAAATAGAGAACGCTACCAATAATGGCAAAATATTAGTAAAATAGAGAACGCTACCAATAATGGCAAAATATTAGTAAAATAGAGAACGCTACCTATAAGGCAAAATATTAGTAAAATAGAGAACGCTACCTATATGGCAAAATATTAGTAAAATAGAGAACGCTACCTATAAGGCAAAATATTAGTAAAATAGAGAACGCTACCTATAATGGCAAAATATTAGTAAAATAGAGAACGCTACCTGTAATGGCAAAATATTAGTAAAATAGAGAACGCTACCTGTAATGGCAAAATATTAGTAAAATAGAGAACGCTACCTATAATGGCAAAATATTAGTAAAATAGAGAACGCTACCTGTAATGGCAAAATATTAGTAAAATAGAGAACGCTACCTATAATGGCAAAATATTAGTAAAATAGAGAATGCTACCTGTAATGGCAAAATATTAGTAAAATAGAGAACGCTACCTATAATGGCAAAATATTAGTAAAATAGAGAACGCTACCTGTAATGGCAAAATATTAGTAAAATAGAGAACGCTACCTGTAATGGCAAAATATTAGTAAAATAGAGAACGCTACCTATAATGGCAAAATATTAGTAAAATAGAGAACGCTACCTGTAATGGGAAAATATAAGTAAAATAGAGAACGCTACCTGTAATGGCAAAATATTAGTAAAATAGAGAACGCTACCTGTAATGGCAAAATATTAGTAAAATAGAGAACGCTACCTATAATGGCAAAATATTAGTAAAATAGAGAACGCTACCTATAATGGGAAAATATTAGTAAAATAGAGAACGCTACCTGTAATGGCAAAATATTAGTAAAATAGAGAACGCTACCTGTAATGGCAAAATATTAGTAAAATAGAGAACGCTACCTGTAATGGCAAAATATTAGTAAAATAGAGAATGCTACCTGTAATGGCAAAATATTAGTAAAATAGAGAACGCTACCTGTAATGGCAAAATATTAGTAAAATAGAACAGAAAATATAAAATATTTGTAAAAAGAGAACGCTACCTGTAATGGCAAAATATTAGTAAAATAGAGAACGCTACCTGTAATGGCAAAATATTAGTAAAATAGAGAACGCTACCTGTAATGGCAAAATATTAGTAAAATAGAGAACGCTACCTGTAATGGCAAAATATTAGTAAAATAGAGAATGCTACCTGTAATGGGAAAATATTAGTAAAATAGAGAACGCTACCTATAATGGCAAAATATTAGTAAAATAGAGAACGCTACCTATAATGGCAAAATATTAGTAAAATAGAGAACGCTACCTATAATGGCAAAATATTAGTAAAATAGAGAACGCTACCTATAATGGCAAAATATTAGTAAAATAGAGAACGCTACCTATAATGGCAAAATATTAGTAAAATAGAGAACGCTACCTGTAATGGCAAAATATTAGTAAAATAGAGAACGCTACCTGTAATGGCAAAATATTAGTAAAATAGAGAACGCTACCTGTAATGGCAAAATATTAGTAAAATAGAGAACGCTACCTGTAATGGCAAAATATTAGTAAAATAGAGAACGCTACCTATAATGGCAAAATATTAGTAAAATAGAGAACGCTACCTGTAATGGCAAAATATTAGTAAAATAGAGAACGCTACCTATAATGGCAAAATATTAGTAAAATAGAGAACGCTACCTGTAATGGCAAAATATTAGTAAAATAGAGAACGCTACCTATAATGGCAAAATATTAGTAAAATAGAGAACGCTACCTGTAATGGCAAAATATTAGTAAAATAGAGAACGCTACCTATAATGGCAAAATATTAGTAAAATAGAGAACGCTACCTATAATGGGAAAATATTAGTAAAATAGAGAACGCTACCTATAATGGCAAAATATTAGTAAAATAGAGAACGCTACCTGTAATGGCAAAATATTAGTAAAATAGAGAACGCTACCTATAATGGCAAAATATTAGTAAAATAGAGAACGCTACCTATAATGGCAAAATATTAGTAAAATAGAGAACGCTACCTGTAATGGCAAAATATTAGTAAAATAGAGAACGCTACCTATAATGGCAAAATATTAGTAAAATAGAGAACGCTACCTGTAATGGCAAAATATTAGTAAAATAGAGAACGCTACCTATAATGGCAAAATATTAGTAAAATAGAGAACGCTACCTATAATGGCAAAATATTAGTAAAATAGAGAACGCTACCTGTAATGGCAAAATATTAGTAAAATAGAGAACGCTACCTGTAATGGCAAAATATTAGTAAAATAGAGAACGCTACCTATAATGGCAAAATATTAGTAAAATAGAGAACGCTACCTGTAATGGCAAAATATTAGTAAAATAGAGAACGCTACCTATAATGGCAAAATATTAGTAAAATAGAGAACGCTACCTGTAATGGCAAAATATTAGTAAAATAGAGAACGCTACCTATAATGGCAAAATATTAGTAAAATAGAGAACGCTACCTGTAATGGCAAAATATTAGTAAAATAGAGAACGCTACCAATAATGGCAAAATAATAGTAAAATAGAGAACGCTACCTATAATGGGAAAATATTAGTAAAATAGAGAACGCTACCTATAATGGCAAAATATTAGTAAAATAGAGAACGCTACCTGTAATGGCAAAATATTAGTAAAATAGAGAACGCTACCTGTAATGGCAAAATATTAGTAAAATAGAGAACGCTACCTATAATGGCAAAATATTAGTAAAATAGAGAACGCTACCTGTAATGGCAAAATATTAGTAAAATAGAGAACGCTACCTATAATGGCAAAATATTAGTAAAATAGAGAACGCTACCTGTAATGGCAAAATATTAGTAAAATAGAGAACGCTACCAATAATGGCAAAATAATAGTAAAATAGAGAACGCTACCTATAATGGCAAAATATTAGTAAAATAGAGAACGCTACCTATAATGGCAAAATATTAGTAAAATAGAGAACGCTACCTGTAATGGCAAAATATTAGTAAAATAGAGAACGCTACCTATAATGGCAAAATATTAGTAAAATAGAGAACGCTACCAATAATGGCAAAATAATAGTAAAATAGAGAACGCTACCTATAATGGCAAAATATTAGTGAAATAGAGAACGCTACCTATAATGGCAAAATATTAGTAAAATAGAGAACGCTACCTATAATGGCAAAATATTAGTAAAATAGAGAACGCTACCTGTAATGGCAAAATATTAGTAAAATAGAGAACGCTACCTATAAGGCAAAATATTAGTAAAATAGAGAACGCTACCTATAATGGCAAAATATTAGTAAAATAGAGAACGCTACCTATAATGGGAAAATATTAGTAAAATAGAGAACGCTACCTATAATGGCAAAATATTAGTAAAATAGAGGACGCTACCAATAATGGCAAAATATTAGTAAAATAGAGAACGCTACCTATAATGGGAAAATATTAGTAAAATAGTGAACGCTACCTATAATGGCAAAATATTAGTAAAATAGAGAACGCTACCAATAATGGCAAAATATTAGTAAAATAGAGAACGCTACCAATAATGGGAAAATATTAGTAAAATAGAGAACGCTACCTATAATGGGAAAATATTAGTAAAATAGAGAACGCTACCTATAATGGGAAAATATTAGTAAAATAGAGAACGCTACCTATAATGGCAAAATATTAGTAAAATAGAGAACGCTACCTGTAATGGCAAAATATTAGTAAAACAGAGAACGCTACCTGTAATGGCAAAATATTAGTAAAATAGAGAACGCTACCTATAATGGCAAAATATTAGTAAAATAGAGAATGCTACCAATAATGGCAAAATATTAGTAAAATAGAGAACGCTACCTATAATGGCAAAATATTAGTAAAATAGAGAACGCTACCTATAATGGGAAAATATTAGTAAAATAGAGAACGCTACCTATAATGGGAAAATATTAGTAAAATAGAGAACGCTACCTATAATGGCAAAATATTAGTAAAATAGAGAACGCTACCTGTAATGGCAAAATATTAGTAAAATAGAGAACGCTACCTGTAATGGCAAAATATTAGTAAAATAGAGAACGCTACCTATAATGGCAAAATATTAGTAAAATAGAGAATGCTACCAATAATGGCAAAATATTAGTAAAATAGAGAACGCTACCTGTAATGGCAAAATATTAGTAAAATAGAGAACGCTACCTATAATGGCAAAATATTAGTAAAATAGAGAATGCTACCAATAATGGCAAAATATTAGTAAAATAGAGAACGCTACCTATAATGGCAAAATATTAGTAAAATAGAGAACGCTACCTGTAATGGCAAAATATTAGTAAAATAGAGAACGCTACCTGTAATGGCAAAATATTAGTAAAATAGAGAACGCTACCTATAATGGGAAAATATTAGTAAAATAGAGAACGCTACCTATAATGGGAAAATATTAGTAAAATAGAGAACGCTACCTATAATGGGAAAATATTAGTAAAATAGAGAACGCTACCTATAATGGGAAAATATTAGTAAAATAGAGAACGCTACCTATAATGGGAAAATATTAGTAAAATAGAGAACGCTACCTATAATGGGAAAATATTAGTAAAATAGAGAACGCTACCTATAATGGGAAAATATTAGTAAAATAGAGAACGCTACCTGTAATGGCAAAATATTAGTAAAATAGAGAACGCTACCTGTAATGGCAAAATATTAGTAAAATAGAGAACGCTACCTATAATGGGAAAATATTAGTAAAATAGAGAACGCTACCTATAATGGCAAAATATTAGTAAAATAGAGAACGCTACCTATAATGGCAAAATATTAGTAAAATAGAGAACGCTACCTATAATGGCAAAATATTAGTAAAATAGAGAACGCTACCTATAATGGGAAAATATTAGTAAAATAGAGAACGCTACCTATAATGGGAAAATATTAGTAAAATAGAGAACGCTACCTATAATGGCAAAATATTAGTAAAATAGAGAACGCTACCTGTAATGGCAAAATATTAGTAAATAGAGAACGCTACCTATAATGGCAAAATATTAGTAAAATAGAGAACGCTACCTATAATGGCAAAATATTAGTAAAATAGAGAACGCTACCTATAATGGCAAAATATTAGTAAAATAGAGAACGCTACCTGTAATGGCAAAATATTAGTAAAATAGAGAACGCTACCTATAATGGCAAAATATTAGTAAAATAGAGAACGCTACCTATAATGGCTAAATATTAGTAAAATAGAGAACGCTACCTGTAATGGCAAAATATTAGTAAAATAGAGAACGCTACCTGTAATGGCAAAATATTAGTAAAATAGAGAACGCTACCTATAATGGCAAAATATTAGTAAAATAGAGAACGCTACCTATAATGGCAAAATATTAGTAAAATAGAGAACGCTACCTATAAGGCAAAATATTAGTAAAATAGAGAACGCTACCAATAATGGCAAAATATTAGTAAAATAGAGAACGCTACCTATAATGGCAAAATATTAGTAAAATAGAGAATGCTACCAATAATGGCAAAATATTAGTAAAATAGAGAACGCTACCTATAATGGCAAAATATTAGTAAAATAGAGAACGCTACCTATAATGGCAAAATATTAGTAAAATAGAGAATGCTACCAATAATGGCAAAATATTAGTAAAATAGAGAACGCTACCTATAATGGCAAAATATTAGTAAAATTGAGAACGCTACCTGTAATGGCAAAATATTAGTAAAATAGAGAACGCTACCTGTAATGGCAAAATATTAGTAAAATAGAGAACGCTACCTGTAATGGCAAAATATTAGTAAAATAGAGAACGCTACCTATAATGGCAAAATATTAGTAAAATAGAGAACGCTACCTGTAATGGCAAAATATTAGTAAAATAGAGAATGCTACCTGTAATGGCAAAATATTAGTAAAATAGAGAACGCTACCTGTAATGGCAAAATATTAGTAAAATAGAGAACGCTACCTGTAATGGCAAAATATTAGTAAAATAGAACAGAAAATATAAAATATTTGTAAAAAGAGAACGCTACCTGTCATGGTATAAATAATAAGTAAATTATGTTGCCTGAAAAGTTTAATTATTAGTAAACATAAGAGCAGTACCGGTACAATAAGTTAAATGTTTCAGTAGTATTATTGGGATTTATTTATTGAATTATGCCTTTGCTTGCCAATTTAAAATGTATGTTTGATTAACGTGGTGGGTAATGTTTGCCAATTTAAAATGCATGTATGATTAACCTGGTGGGTAATGCTTGCCAATTTAAAATGTATGATTTACCTGGTGGGTAATGTTTGCCAATTTAAAATGTATGTTTAACCTGTAAAATGTATGATTTACCTGGTGGTTAATGCTTGCCAATTTAAAATGTATATATGATTAACCTGGTAGGTAATGCTTGCCAATTTAAAATGTATGTATGATTAACCTGGTAGGTAATGTTTTCCAATTTAAAATGTATATATGATTATCCTGGTAGGTAATGCTTGCCAATTTAAAATGTATGTATGATTAACCTGGTGGGTAATGCTTGCCAATTTAAAATGTATGTATGATTAACCTGGTAGGTAATGCTTGCCAATTTAAAATGTATGTATGATTAACCTGGTGGGTAATGCTTGCCAATTTAAAATGTATGTATGATTAACGTGGTAGGTAACACTTGCCAATTTAAAATGTATGATTTACCTGGTGGTTAATGCTTGCCAATTTAAAATGTATATATGATTAACCTGGTAGGTAATGCTTGCCAATTTAAAATGTATGTATGATTAACCTGGTAGGTAATGCTTGCCAATTTAAAATGTATGTATGATTAACCTGGTAGGTAATGTTTGCCAATTTAAAATGTATATATGATTAACCTGGTAGGTAATGCTTGCCAATTTAAAATGTATGTATGATTAACCTGGTAGGTAATGTTTGCCAATTTAAAATGTATATATGATTAACCTGGTAGGTAATGCTTGCCGATTTAAAATGTATGTATGATTAACCTGGTGGGTAATGTTTGCCGGTTTTTTCGCTGTAACACTGACATCCATCAACTGGGTCGTTAGGATCTACACATCTTGAACCTAAATTAAGTTAAAATGGAAAATATTTAATTGAAAAATACAAAATTATAAAATTCTTTCTAACAGAAATTCATTATTATTACTATTGATATTTTCGTACATAAACAATATATGTAAATAAAAAATTATTGAATTTAAATTGTTTATTATTCACTTAATCTATATTAAGCAAATGATGTTTGTTTTTTAGTGAAAATAAAATACAACCAAATTCACAACTTAATAGTAGTAGTAAGTGAATCATCGTTATTATGCCAAAGAATATATTTTATTACGACTTAAATAAGAAACTTTTACTGTAGGTCTTTATCCTGATATCCAAACAAAGACAGAGCTCTGATTGGTCAATATATAGGCCTACATTGTGTCTACTTACCATCCAACACTTGGCCCTTAGGACAGTAACAACCCTCGACGCATTGTTGGTCACAAACATTACTTCCGGCGATACCGGCAGCAAAGTTTTCGCAGTTCTGTGAGCAAGCTGGACCACAAACCTATAGAAACAACATGTACAATAAGCCAGGTCTACATTACAATAACCAGGTCTACATAACAATAGCAAGGTCTATATTACAATAGCAAGGTCTACATAACAATTATTGACAATGGTTACTACCTCGCAAGGATACTACTCCCCCGAGGCTGTATGGCTTCGCCAAGGTCCACAAGGCTGGTGTCCCTCTCCGCCCGATAACTTCAATGCCTGGCAGCATCTACCACCCTGTCGCTGAGTATCTCAGGGACATGTTGGAGGTGCTGACAGAGGGTAGAATCGGTACTAACAGCACTGTGGCTGCCGATCGTCTCGCTGCACTGGAGGTAGAACCCACGGACCGCCTCTACTCCCTGGACGTTGTGAGTTTATTCACTAACGTTCCACTTAAGGAGGCGGTGCATCTTGCTGCTGATCTACTGTACGAGCAACATCGTGACCAGCCTATCAACAAAGACCAATTTATTCGTCAAATGTTGGTGGCTACACAGGATGTTGTATTCCTAGTTCACCGTGGTAACTACTGCTGTCAGAAGAATGGTGTCGCCATGGGTTCCCCATTGGGTCCCATACTCGCCAACATCTTTCTGTCACAGTTTGACGAGCACATCGCAGTGGGTACCAAGCTTAGTGAGAGGTATGTTGATGACGTGTTCAGTGTTGGTAATAACGACCCCACTCAGAAGTTGAGATAGGTCAATGCCCTCCACCCCAATCTTAGGTTTACACTTGAGTTGGAGGAACAGGGCCGCTTGCCTTTCCTGGATTTGGTTGTGTCCCGTACCGATCACGAGCTTGCGACGGCGTGGTACAGATACCGGGCTCGTTCTCAATGCTACTGCTTGTGCCCCGGAATCATATAAACGGGGGGTAGTTCGTGGAATGTTTCATCGCATTATTAACGTCAGTAAGGGCGGGGATGGCTCCCAGGTCAATAATGCAATTGGGGAAGCTAATATTATTCTTAGCAATAACCAATATACAAATGCGATGATTCAGCGTGAGCTTGCCGCCGTCCGTGCCGCTAGGGGGCGTCCTGGCAATAGTAGTGAGAGCGAGGTGACTGCGGTTACACCCACCGAGGTCATTGACCCGGTGGAGCCGGAACCGTCGGAAAATCCCAGGCCCATTATCTGTAAGTTTGAGTACCGCGGTCGGGCCACCGAACTTTTTGTTCGTAGGTTGCGTGGTCTAGCACCAAGGTCTTGCACACGGCCAGTGCGGTTTGTTTACACAACTGCCAAACTGCGCCAATCACTACCATTATTGAAACATCCGGTTCCAGATATTCTTGCGTCTAACGTCGTTTATTCTTTCTCTTGTCCCGCTTGTAAGGGGGAATATGTTGGACACACCATCCAGCACTTGTTTGAACGCGTTAGACAGCATCAAGACGGGTCGGCCAATGATGGTAGTGAACAAGGCAAGACAGTTCACAACCATATCATGACACACCGCGGCGAGCCCAATACCCGGTGGTTGACGGACTGGCTTGAGTTCTTCAAGCATTTCAAAGTAATTGCACGGCACCCATTGCGGCCTGTCCTGCAAAAACTTGAAATGTTTTATATACGTACGCGTCAGCCCGCCATTAACAAACAGAAACGTGATTGGCGCAAGTTTGAGGTGCTGCTTCCCAATGGTTAGACGGATACACTTCTACCTTGTTTCAATTTACTATTGTCTCCTTTCTAGCACTAGCTACTTGAGAAAGCCCCCATTGGGGCGAAACCTACTGATCATCTGACAGTTGTAAGCTGATCACTGATTGCATGCAACGTCTACAGGTCAGTTGCTTTTTTACTGTTTCATTTGTACTGCCTACCTACCGGTAAGGTTTTTACTTCATTGCTTGACAATTAAATAAAAGTACCACTATATAGAATAGCAAGGTCTATATTACAATAGCCAGGACATCATTACAATAGACAGGTCTACAGTACAATAGCCATGTCTACATTACAATAGCCATGTCTACATTACAATAGCCATGTCTACATTACAATAGCCAGGTCTACATTACAATAGCCAGGTCTACATTACAATAGCCAGGTCTACATTACAATAGCCATGTCTACATTACAATAGCCAGGTCTACATTACAATAGCCAGGTCTACATTACAATAGCCATGTCTACATTATAATAGCCATGTCTACATTACAATAGCCAGGTCTACATTACAATAGCAAGATCTACATTACAATATCCAGGTCTACATTACAATAGCCAGGTCTACATTACAATAGCCATGTCTACATTATAATAGCCATGTCTACATTACAATAGCCAGGTCTACATTACAATAGCCAGGTCTACATTACAATAGCCAGGTCTATATTACAATAGCCAGGTCAACATTACAATAGCCATGTCTACATTACAATAGCCATGTTTACATTACAATAGCCAGGTCTACATTACAATAGCCATGTCTACATTACAATAGCCAGGTCTACATTACAATAGCCAGGTCTACATTACAATAGCCATGTCTACATTATAATAGCCATGTCTACATTACAATAGCCAGGTCTACATTACAATAGCCATCGAGCCGCACCTGCAGCCAATCACCGGCGAGCAGTTCTCCCGCACGTCCACTTCCGTGGACCAACAAGCTCGGTTGGACGTGTCGGTCTCCGGGTTCTGGGGGAATCGATATCAAAAGACGTACATAGATGTATCCGTCTTCAACCCCCTCGCCCCGACCAACGCCGCAATGGACGTCGACGCAGCCCACCTATTCCACGAAACCCGGAAACGCAACAAATATCTGGAACGGATCCGGGAAGTCGAGCACGCCACGTTCACCCCGCTGATATTCTCAGCGTTGGGGGGAATATCTCCCTCCACGACGCTGTTCGTGAAGCACCTCGCTTCAAAGCTGGCGGACCGGCGCGAGCTGCGCTACTCGGAGTGCGTGAGCTGGGTGCGGAGGCAGTTCAGCTTCGCGCTGCTGCGGGCCTCCCTGATGTGCATAAGAGGGTCGAGATCGGCACGGAAACGCCCAGTATTTGTTGGGGCAGAAGCATCGCCGTCCATCTTGCTGGCCAACGCCGACACAAGGGTGGGACAGTAGAGTCAGGACCTCATACCGGTATCATAAACAATTTCAAAATCAGTTTGGTTATTTTATATTATTTAATTCCCTTGTATGGTTTAAATTTCCCGCCTTTTGCTCATTTGATAATATAAACAACAAGAGGGTACAATAGCCAGGTCTACATTACAATAGCCAGGTCTATATTACAATAGCCAGGTCAACATTACAATAGCCATGTCTACATTACAATAGCCATGTTTACATTACAATAGCCAGGTCTACATTACAATAGCCAGGTCTACATTACAATAGCCATGTCTACATTATAATAGCCATGTCTACATTACAATAGCCAGGTCTACATTACAATAGCCATGTCTACATTACAATAGCCAGGTCTACATTACAATAGCCAGGTCTACATTACAATAGCCAGGTCTACATTACAATAGCCAGGTCTACATTACAATAGCCAGGTCTACATTACAATAGCCAGGTCTACATTACAATAGCCATGTCTACATTACAATAGCCAGGTCTACATTACAATAGCCATGTCTACATTACAATAGCCAGGTCTACATTACAATAGCCATGTCTACATTACAATGGCAAGGTCTACATTACAATAGCAAGGTCTACATTACAATAGCCAGGTCTACATTACAATAGCCATGTCTACATTACAATAGCCATGTCTACATTACAATAGCCAGGTCTACATTACAATAGCAAGCTCTACATTACAATAGCCAGGTCTACATTACAATAGCAAGGCCTACATTACAATAGCCAGGTCTACATTACAATAGCCATGTCTACATTACAATAGCCATGTCTACATTACAATAGCCAGGTCTACATTACAATAGCCAGGTCTACATTACAATAGCCATTTCTACATTACAATAGCCATGTCTACATTACATTATTAAATGGTCGTAAAAAAAGTATCAGTTTCCTCTGTGGGGTAGTTTAGTTATATAGGGGGACAAGTTGTCAGATAGGCAAAATTAATTGTTTATTACATGGGAAAATAAGTATTACTTTTATTCACTATTCTCGAGTCATTTTGTTTACCGATGGTTAACGAGGTTAATAAAGGGTCGAAAGAATATTGAGGCTTTTTTATTTACGTTTTTTTCCCATGTAATACGTAATTTTATTCTTATATTGGTACTTTTTGTTACTCAATGCTTTAATAAAACATAGAGCGATGTAGTGTTACAAAATAAATTGAACCGTAATATTTAACTATATTGCATCCATAGTTACTGCGATGCAAATTGTTGTACTCTTCAACTCCTCATACTGCCTTACTTAATATTAAAATTAAAATTAATATTACTATGAACATATGATTTTAATCTCATACACTTTGTTAGACGTACACTTTCTTTTATATATCACGTAGCTTTATAGATAATATTGACTTTATACACTAGATAGGATTTATGGATCAAGCTCATTGCTCACCTCATAAACTTGACCATTTTCGCACATTTCTGGACAGAAATCTGGTCTCCTCCACCTGACCTGCACCCCCTGACTCTGGCATTCTTCTGCGTAGGCCGCAATCACGGTACAAGGACATTCACAATCTCCACCTTTATCGCATCTGCAATTCAATAAATTTCACTTCTATTTAATTAACCAAAATATTCACGTGACAACTAGAAATAATCGAATCTATAAGTAAATGGATAAGTTAGCATTCCATATTTATTCATTTACCGAATAGATGGTAAATAAATTATAAGCAATTAACTAAGTAAATAATATAGTTAATACTTAATACTAATCACACAAATTATGTAAGTGATTTCAAATTATCGATCAATAAAACACATAGCACGGATTTTAGTAAAGTGGTTCGCTTTTAGATTATATTTTGACTGACAGACATACAAACTGATGGACGGACAAACAGACAGACCAGGGAAACGGACACTGATGGTCAGATAAACAGACTGACCAGAGAAACGGACACTGATGGACGGACAAACAGACATACCAGAGAAACGGACACTTATGGACGGACAAACAGACAGACCAGAGAAACGGACACGGATGGACGGACAAGGACGGACAAACAGACAGACCAGAGAAAGGGACACTGATGGACGGACAAACAGACAGACCAGAGAAACGGACACGGATGGACGGACAAACAGACAGACCAGAGAAAGGGACACTGATGGACGGACAAACAGACAGACCAGAGAAACGGACACTGATGGACGGACAAACAAACAGACCAGAGAAACGGACACTGATGGACGGACAAACAGACAGACCAGAGATACGGACACTAATGGACGGACAAATAGACATACCAGAGAAACGGACACTGATGGACGGACAAACAGACAGACCAGAGAAACGGACACGGATGGACGGACAAGGACGGACAAACAGACAGACCAGAGAAAGGGACACTGATGGACGGACAAACAGACAGACCAGAGAAACGGACACTGATGGACGGACAAACAAACAGACCAGAGAAACGGACACTGATGGACGGACAAACAGACAGACCAGAGAAACGGACACTAATGGACGGACAAACAGACAGAGCAGAGAAACGGACACTGATGGACGAACAAACACACAGACCAGAGAAACTGACACTGATGGTCGGACAAACAGACTGACCAGAGAAACGGACACTGATGGACGGACAAACAGACAGACCAGAGAAACGGACACTGATGGACGGACAAACAAACAGACCAGAGATACGGACACTAATGGACGGACAAACAGACAGAGCAGAGAAACGGACACTGATGGAAGAACAAACACACAGACCAGAGAAACTGACACTGATGGTCGGACAAACAGACTGACCAGAGAAACGGACACTGATGGACGGACAAACAGACAGACCAGAGAAACGGGCACTGATGGACGGACAAACAAACAGACCAGAGAAACGGTCACTGATGGACGGACAAACAGACAGACCAGAGATACGGACACTAATGGACGGACAAACAGACAGAGCAGAGAAACGGACACTGATGGACGAACAAACACACAGACCAGAGAAACTGACACTGATGGTCGTATAAACAGACTGACCAGAGAAACGGACACTGATGGACGGACAAACAGACATACCAGAGAAACGGACACTGATGGACGGACAAACAGACAGACCAGAAAAACGGACACTGATGGACGGACAAACACACAGACCAGAGAAACGGACACTGATGGACGGACAAGGACGGACAAACAGACAGACCAGAGAAAGGGACACTGATGGACGGACAAGGACGGACAAACAGACAGACCAGAGAAACGGACACTGATGGACGGACAAACAGTCAGACCAGAGAAACGGACACTGATGGACGGACAAGGACGGACAAACAGACAGACCAGAGAAAGGGACACTGATGGACGGACAAACAGACAGACCAGAGAAACGGACACGGATGGACGGACAAACTGACAGACCAGAGAAACTGACACTGATGGACGGACAAGGACGGACAAACAGACAGACCAGAGAAACGGACACTGATGGACGGACAAACAGTCAGACCAGAGAAACGGACACTGATGGACGGACAAACTGACAGACCAGAGAAACGGACACTGGTGGACGGACAAGGACGGACAAACAGACAGACCAGAGAAACGGACACTGATGGACGGACAAACAGTCAGACCAGAGAAACGGACACTGATGGACGGACAAACAGACAGACCAGAGAAAGGGACACTGATGGACGGACAAACAGACAGACCAGAAAAACGGACACTGATGGACGGACAAACACAAAGACCAGAGAAACTGACACTGATGGTCGGACAAACAGACTGACCAGAGAAACGGACACTGATGGACGGACAAACAGACAGACCAGAGAAACGGACACTGATGGACGGACAAACAAACAGACCAGAGAAACGGACACTGATGGACGGACAAACAGACAGACCAGAGATTCGGACACTAATGGACGGACAAACAGACAGAGCAGAGAAACGGACACTGATGGACGAACAAACACACAGACCAGAGAAACTGACACTGATGGTCGGACAAACAGACTGACCAGAGAAACGGACACTGTTGGACGGACAAACAGTTAGACTAGAGAAACGGACACTGATGGACGGACAAACAGACAGACCAGAGACCAGGGACACTGATGGCCGGACAAACAGACAGACCAGAGAAACGGACACTGATGGACGGAAAAACAGACAGACCAGAGAAACGGATACTGATGGACGGACAAACAGACAGACCAGAGAAACGGACACTGATGGACGAACAAACACACAGACCAGAGAAACGGACACTGATGGACGGACAAACAGACAGACCAGAGAAACGGACAGTGTCTTGGAACCATTAATACTATGATTAGATTTGAAATTATTAATTAATTATTTTATTGAAAAGGTTTTCGATGTGTCCCCATAGTTCATCGAGTATTTATGTTAGTCCTGGGTTATAATAATGTTAGTCTTTAGTGCGTTCTATTTAAATAATTAATTAATTACAAAAGTACAATAGTCAGTCGGTAGACTCATATACTTACCCACAAGAATCGAAAACACACCAATCGTAGTAGATTGACGCTTGTACCAGGGAATGGCAGTCTGCGAATACTTGACCATTAATAAGCGAACACACCTAAATAGAATGATATATTTTAGGTGAGTAGAATTACAAAAATAATAAACATAAATAATAATTAACATACACAGGTTTATACATTATAAATTAGAACATAAGATGTTATGGTCCTTCTTGATTAAGTGGTAGGTCCTAACCAATGGGGTTGGCATCCCTCTTTAAACAATCATAATATCCATGGTTCTCGGATTAACTAACCCGCATTGCCCATGGTTCTCTGTGAATATCAACTAACCTGCTTCGCCCAAATGGTTCTCTGTGACTATTAACTTACTTGCTTCGCCCAAGGTTCTCTGTGACTATTAACTAACCCGCATTGCCCATGGTTCTCTGTGACTATTAACTAACCTGCTTCGCCCAAATGGTTCTCTGTGACTATTAACTTACTTGCTTCGCCCATGGTTCTCTGTGACGATTAACTAACCGGCCTCGCCCGTGGATCTCTGTGACTATTAACTTACTTGCTTCGCCCATGGTTCTCTGTGACCAGTAACTTACTTGCTTAGCCCATGGTTCTCTGTGACTATTAACTTACTTGCTTCGCCCATGGTTTTCTGTGACTATTAACTAACCTGCTTCGCCAATGGTTCTCTGTGACTATTATCTTACTCGCTTCGCCCATGGTTCTCTGTGACTATTAACTTACCTGCATTGCCCGTGGTTCTCTGTGACTATTAACTAACCTGCTTCGCCCAAATGGTTCTCTGTGACTATTAACTTGCTTGCTTCGCCCATGGTTCTCTGTGACGATTAACTAACCGGCTTCGCCCTTGGTTCTCTGTGACTATTAACTTACTTGCTTCGCCCATGGTTCTCTGTGACCAGTAACTTACTTGCTTCGCCCATGGTTCTCTGTGACTATTAACTTACTTGCTTCGCCCATGGTTCTCTGTGACTATTAACTAACCTGCTTCGCCAATGGTTCTCTGTGACTATTATCTTACTCGCTTCGCTCATGGTTCTCTGTGACTATTAACTTACCTGCATTGCCCATGGTTCTCTGTGACTATTAACTAACCTGCTTCGCCCATGGTTCTCTGTGACTATTAACTAACCTGCTTCGCCCATGGTTCTCTGAGACTATTAACTTACCTGCTTTGCCCATGGTTCTCTTTGACTATCAACTTACATTCTTCGCCCATGGTTCTCTGAGACTATTAACTTACTGACTTCGCCCATGGTTCTATGTGACTATTAACTTACCTGCATTGCCCATGGTTCTATGTGACTATTAACTTCCCTGCATTGCCCATGGTTCTCTGTGACTATTAATTAACCAGCTTCACCCAGGGTTCTCTGTGACTATTAACTTACTTGCTTCGCCCATGGTTCTCTGTGACTATTAACTTACCTGCATTGCCCATGGTTCTCTGTGACTATTAACTTACTGACTTCGCCCATGGTTCTATGTGACTATTAACTTACCTGCATTGCCCATGGTTCTCTGTGACTATTAAATAACCTGCTTCGCCCATGGTTATCTGTGACTATTAACTAGCCTGCATTGCCCATGGTTCTCTGTGACTATTAACTTACTGACTTCGCCCATGGTTCTATGTGACTATTAACTTACCTGCATTGCCCATGGTTCTCTGTGACTATTAAATAACCTGCTTCGCCCATGGTTATCTGTGACTATTAACTAGCCTGCTTCGCCCATGGTTATCTGTGACTATTAACTAGCCTGCTTCGCCCATGGTTCTCTGTGACTATTAACTTACTTGCTTCGCCCATGGTTCTCTGTGACTATTAACTAGCCTGCTTCGCCCATGGTTCTCTGTGACTATTAACTTACTGACTTCGCCCATGGTTCTGCGACTATTAAGGGGGGGGGGGGTACACCATTTTCGGACAACTCTTCGATTTATCACTCTCAGCGTTTCAAAATTGTTTGGTTTTGGCTAAAATTTGGCATATAGATGCCTAAGATGCTATTCTACATGACAAGTCAGAAAAAAAAAATTTTTCGCTATTTAATATTAGTTAATACTAGTTAACAACAAAAAAAACTTGGTTGCACTTAAAACCCTAAGGCTTTTATAGTTTTGAACCTAATCACATGAAAGTTTTTTTATATGATAGATCAAAGATGGGGCAACATAACTATCAGGCGAAATTTTGTTAAAATAATTCTGCACCGCTAGGTGGCGCTGCAAATTTATGCAAATTTTTAGGTTTTTTATAAATAGTATTAAATTTTATTAACAAAAAATTTCGAAAAGTTGTCTGATACTTTTATGCAGGGTGGCTATGTAGACACCCACAGAAAGTTTCAGACTAATTGCTCAAAAATTGTAGAAGTAGAAGGGTTTTGAAGTTGACAATTTCATGAAAAAAATATTTGGAGATAATCGACCTTTCATTATACATAGTAATAGTAATTTCAATAGGATTCCCTAAATGAAAATTTAGATAACATGAAAACTAAAAGAGCTATTACATAGCGGTTTTCAGATTTGAAAACAACATTCAATGGTGCATTATAATAGACCATAAAAAAAATTTCGACATATTTTGGACCAAAATGGTGTACCCCTCCCCTTAACTTACTGACTTCGCCCATGGTTCTATGTGACTATTAACTTACCTGCATTGCCCATGGTTCTCTGTGACTATTAACTAACCTGCTTCGTCCATGGTTCTCTGTGACTATAAACTAACCTGCTTCGCCCATCTGTGACTAATAACTTACTTTCTACGCCCATGGTTATCTGTGACTATTAACTTACTTGCTTCGCCCATGGTTCTCTGTGACTATTAACTTACTTGCTTCGCCCATGGTTCTCTGTGACTATTAACTAACATGCTTCGCCCATGGTTCTCTGTGACTATTAACTTACTGGCTTCGCCCATGGTTCTCTGTGACTATTAACTTACTGGCTTCGCCCATGGTTCTCTGTTTCTATTAACTAACCTGCTTCGCCCATGGTTCTCTGTGACTATTAACTAACCTGCTTCGCCCATGGTTCTTTGTGACTATTAACTAACCTGCTTCGCCCATGGTTCTCTGTGACTATTAACTAACCTGCTTCACCCATGGTTCTCTGTAACTATTAACTTACTGGATTAGCCCATGGTTCTCTGTGACTATTAACTTACTGGCTTCGTCCATGGTTCTCTGTGACTATTAACTAACCTGCTTCGCCCATGGTTCTCTGTGACTATTAACTTACTGACATCGCCCATGGTTCTATGTGACTATTAACTTACCTGCATTGCCCATGGTTCTCTGTGACTATTAACTAACCTGCTTCGCCCATGGTTCTCTGTGACTATTAACTTACTGACTTCGCCCATGGTTCTATGTGACTATTAACTTACCTGCATTGCCCATGGTTCTCTGTGACTATTAACTAACCTGCTTCGCCAATGGTTCTCTGTGACTATTATCTTACTGACTTCGCCCATGGTTCTATGTGACTATTAACTTACCTGCATTGCCCATGGTTCTCTGTGACTATTAACTAACCTGCTTCGCCCATGGTTCTATGTGACTATTAACTTACTGACTTCGCCCATGGTTCTCTGAGACTATTAACTAACCTGCTCCGCCCATGGTTCTCTGCGACTATTAACTTACTGACTTCGCCCATTGTTCTATGTGACTATTAACTTACCTGCATTGCCCATGGTTCTCTGTGACTATTAACTAACCCGCATTGCCCATGGTTCTCTGTGACTATTAACTAACCTGCTTCGCCCAAATGGTTCTCTGTGACTATTAACTTACTTGCTTCGCCCATGGTTCTCTGTGACGATTAACTAACCGGCCTCGCCCGTGGATCTCTGTGACTATTAACTTACTTGCTTCGCCCATGGTTCTCTGTGACCAGTAACTTACTTGCTTAGCCCATGGTTCTCTGTGACTATTAACTTACTTGCTTCGCCCATGGTTCTCTGTGACTATTAACTAACCTGCTTCGCCAATGGTTCTCTGTGACTATTATCTTACTCGCTTCGCCCATGGTTCTCTGTGACTATTAACTTACCTGCATTGCCCATGGTTCTCTGTGACTATTAACTAACCTGCTTCGCCCAAATGGTTCTCTGTGACTATTAACTTGCTTGCTTCGCCCATGGTTCTCTGTGACGATTAACTAACCGGCTTCGCCCTTGGTTCTCTGTGACTATTAACTTACTTGCTTCGCCCATGGTTCTCTGTGACCAGTAACTTACTTGCTTCGCCCATGGTTCTCTGTGACTATTAACTTACTTGCTTCGCCCATGGTTCTCTGTGACTATTAACTAACCTGCTTCGCCAATGGTTCTCTGTGACTATTATCTTACTCGCTTCGCTCATGGTTCTCTGTGACTATTAACTTACCTGCATTGCCCATGGTTCTCTGTGACTATTAACTAACCTGCTTCGCCCATGGTTCTCTGTGACTATTAACTAACCTGCTTCGCCCATGGTTCTCTGAGACTATTAACTTACCTGCTTTGCCCATGGTTCTCTTTGACTATCAACTTACATTCTTCGCCCATGGTTCTCTGAGACTATTAACTTACTGACTTCGCCCATGGTTCTATGTGACTATTAACTTACCTGCATTGCCCATGGTTCTATGTGACTATTAACTTCCCTGCATTGCCCATGGTTCTCTGTGACTATTAATTAACCAGCTTCACCCAGGGTTCTCTGTGACTATTAACTTACTTGCTTCGCCCATGGTTCTCTGTGACTATTAACTTACCTGCATTGCCCATGGTTCTCTGTGACTATTAACTTACTGACTTCGCCCATGGTTCTATGTGACTATTAACTTACCTGCATTGCCCATGGTTCTCTGTGACTATTAAATAACCTGCTTCGCCCATGGTTATCTGTGACTATTAACTAGCCTGCATTGCCCATGGTTCTCTGTGACTATTAACTTACTGACTTCGCCCATGGTTCTATGTGACTATTAACTTACCTGCATTGCCCATGGTTCTCTGTGACTATTAAATAACCTGCTTCGCCCATGGTTATCTGTGACTATTAACTAGCCTGCTTCGCCCATGGTTATCTGTGACTATTAACTAGCCTGCTTCGCCCATGGTTCTCTGTGACTATTAACTTACTTGCTTCGCCCATGGTTCTCTGTGACTATTAACTAGCCTGCTTCGCCCATGGTTCTCTGTGACTATTAACTTACTGACTTCGCCCATGGTTCTGCGACTATTAAGGGGGGGGGTACACCATTTTCGGACAACTCTTCGATTTATCACTCTCAGCGTTTCAAAATTGTTTGGTTTTGGCTAAAATTTGGCATATAGATGCCTAAGATGCTATTCTACATGACAAGTCAGAAAAAAAAAATTTTTCGCTATTTAATATTAGTTAATACTAGTTAACAACAAAAAAAACTTGGTTGCACTTAAAACCCTAAGGCTTTTATAGTTTTGAACCTAATCACATGAAAGTTTTTTTATATGATAGATCAAAGATGGGGCAACATAACTATCAGGCGAAATTTTGTTAAAATAATTCTGCACCGCTAGGTGGCGCTGCAAATTTATGCAAATTTTTAGGTTTTTTATAAATAGTATTAAATTTTATTAACAAAAAATTTCGAAAAGTTGTCTGATACTTTTATGCAGGGTGGCTATGTAGACACCCACAGAAAGTTTCAGACTAATTGCTCAAAAATTGTAGAAGTAGAAGGGTTTTGAAGTTGACAATTTCATGAAAAAAATATTTGGAGATAATCGACCTTTCATTATACATAGTAATAGTAATTTCAATAGGATTCCCTAAATGAAAATTTAGATAACATGAAAACTAAAAGAGCTATTACATAGCGGTTTTCAGATTTGAAAACAACATTCAATGGTGCATTATAATAGACCATAAAAAAAATTTCGACATATTTTGGACCAAAATGGTGTACCCCTCCCCTTAACTTACTGACTTCGCCCATGGTTCTATGTGACTATTAACTTACCTGCATTGCCCATGGTTCTCTGTGACTATTAACTAACCTGCTTCGTCCATGGTTCTCTGTGACTATAAACTAACCTGCTTCGCCCATCTGTGACTAATAACTTACTTTCTACGCCCATGGTTATCTGTGACTATTAACTTACTTGCTTCGCCCATGGTTCTCTGTGACTATTAACTTACTTGCTTCGCCCATGGTTCTCTGTGACTATTAACTAACATGCTTCGCCCATGGTTCTCTGTGACTATTAACTTACTGGCTTCGCCCATGGTTCTCTGTGACTATTAACTTACTGGCTTCGCCCATGGTTCTCTGTTTCTATTAACTAACCTGCTTCGCCCATGGTTCTCTGTGACTATTAACTAACCTGCTTCGCCCATGGTTCTTTGTGACTATTAACTAACCTGCTTCGCCCATGGTTCTCTGTGACTATTAACTAACCTGCTTCACCCATGGTTCTCTGTAACTATTAACTTACTGGATTAGCCCATGGTTCTCTGTGACTATTAACTTACTGGCTTCGTCCATGGTTCTCTGTGACTATTAACTAACCTGCTTCGCCCATGGTTCTCTGTGACTATTAACTTACTGACATCGCCCATGGTTCTATGTGACTATTAACTTACCTGCATTGCCCATGGTTCTCTGTGACTATTAACTAACCTGCTTCGCCCATGGTTCTCTGTGACTATTAACTTACTGACTTCGACCATGGTTCTATGTGACTATTAACTTACCTGCATTGCCCATGGTTCTCTGTGACTATTAACTAACCTGCTTCGCCAATGGTTCTCTGTGACTATTATCTTACTGACTTCGCCCATGGTTCTATGTGACTATTAACTTACCTGCATTGCCCATGGTTCTCTGTGACTATTAACTAACCTGCTTCGCCCATGGTTCTATGTGACTATTAACTTACTGACTTCGCCCATGGTTCTCTGAGACTATTAACTAACCTGCTCCGCCCATGGTTCTCTGCGACTATTAACTTACTGACTTCGCCCATTGTTCTATGTGACTATTAACTTACCTGCATTGCCCATGGTTCTCTGTGACTATTAACTAACCTGCTTCGTCCATGGTTCTCTGTGACTATAAACTAACCTGCTTCGCCCATGGTTATCTGTGACTAATAACTTACTTTCTTCGCCCATGGTTATCTGTGACTATTAACTTACTTGCTTCGCCCATGGTTCTCTGTGACTATTAACTTACTTGCTTCGCCCATGGTACTCTGTGACTATTAACTTACTTGCCTTGCCCATGGTTCTCTGTGACTATTAACTTACTTGCTTCGCCCATGGCTCTCTGTGACTATTAACTAACCTGCTTCGCCCATGGTTCTCTGTGACTATTAACTAACCTGCTTCGCCCATGGTTCTCTGTGACTATTAACTTACTGGCTTCGCCCATGGTTCTCTGTGACTATTAACTAACCTGCTTCGCCCATGGTTCTCTGTGACTATTAACTAACCTGCTTCGCCCATGGTTCTCTGTGACTATTAACTTACTGGCTTCGCCCATGGTTCTCTGTGACTATTAACTTACTGGCTTCGCCCATGGTTCTCTGTGACTATTAACTAACATGCTTCGCCCATGGTTCTCTGTGACTATTAACTTACTGACATCGCCCATGGTTCTATGTGACTATTAACTTACCTGCATTGCCCATGGTTCTCTGTGACTATTAACTAACCTGCTTCGCCCATGGTTCTCTGTGACTATTAACTTACTGACTTCGCCCATGGTTCTATGTGACTATTAACTTACCTGCATTGCCCATGGTTCTCTGTGACTATTAACTAACCTGCTTCGCCAATGGTTCTCTGTGACTATTATCTTACTGACTTCGCCCATGGTTCTATGTGACTATTAACTTACCTGCATTGCCCATGGTTCTCTGTGACTATTAACTAACCTGCTTCGCCCATGGTTCTATGTGACTATTAACTTACTGACTTCGCCCATGGTTCTCTGAGACTATTAACTAACCTGCTCCGCCCATGGTTCTCTGCGACTATTAACTTACTGACTTCGCCCATGGTTCTATGTGACTATT
This sequence comes from Nemertoderma westbladi, assembly GCA_032718475.1. NCBI lineage: Eukaryota > Metazoa > Xenacoelomorpha > Nemertodermatida > Nemertodermatidae > Nemertoderma > Nemertoderma westbladi. The sequence continues at coordinate 62,272 of JAUCBJ010001975.1, read as the reverse complement.
AACTTACCTGCATTGCCCATGGCTCTCTGTGACTATTAACTAACCTGCTTCGCCCATGGTTCTCTGTGACTATTAACTAACCTGCTTCGCCCATGGTTCTCTGTGAGTATTAACATACCTGCTTCGCCCATATGGTTCTCTGCGACTATTAACTTACTTTCTTCGCCCATATGGTTCTCTGTGACTATTAACTTACTTGCTTCGCCCATGGTTCTCTGTGACTATTAATTAACCAGCTTCACCCAGGGTTATCTGTGACTATTAACTTACTTGCTTCGCCCATGGTTCTCTGTGACTATTAACTAACCTGATTCGCCCATGGTTCTCTGTGACTATTAACTAACCTGCTTCGCCCATGGTTCTCTGTGACTATTAACTAACCTGCTTCGCCCATGGTTCTATGTGACTATTAACTTACTGACTTCGCCCATGGTTCTCTGAGACTATTAACTAACCTGCTCCGCCCATGGTTCTCTGCGACTATTAACTTACTGACTTCGCCCATTGTTCTATGTGACTATTAACTTACCTGCATTGCCCATGGTTCTCTGTGACTATTAACTAACCTGCTTCGTCCATGGTTCTCTGTGACTATAAACTAACCTGCTTCGCCCATGGTTATCTGTGACTAATAACTTACTTTCTTCGACCATGGTTATCTGTGACTATTAACTTACTTGCTTCGCCCATGGTTCTCTGTGACTATTAACTTACTTGCTTCGCCCATGGTACTCTGTGACTATTAACTTACTTGCCTTGCCCATGGTTCTCTGTGACTATTAACTTACTTGCTTCGCCCATGGTTCTCTGTGACTATTAACTAACCTGCTTCGCCCATGGTTCTCTGTGACTATTAACTTACTGGCTTCGCCCATGGTTCTCTGTGACTATTAACTAACCTGCTTCGCCCATGGTTCTCTGTGACTATTAACTAACCTGCTTCGCCCATGGTTCTCTGTGACTATTAACTTACTGACTTCGCCCATGGTTCTATGTGACTATTAACTTACCTGCATTGCCCATGGTTCTCTGTGACTATTAACTAACCTGCTTCGCCAATGGTTCTCTGTGACTATTATCTTACTGACTTCGCCCATGGTTCTATGTGACTATTAACTTACCTGCATTGCCCATGGTTCTCTGTGACTATTAACTAACCTGCTTCGCCCATGGTTCTATGTGACTATTAACTTACTGACTTCGCCCATGGTTCTCTGAGACTATTAACTAACCTGCTCCGCCCATGGTTCTCTGCGACTATTAACTTACTGACTTCGCCCATTGTTCTATGTGACTATTAACTTACCTGCATTGCCCATGGTTCTCTGTGACTATTAACTAACCTGCTTCGTCCATGGTTCTCTGTGACTATAAACTAACCTGCTTCGCCCATGGTTATCTGTGACTAATAACTTACTTTCTTCGCCCATGGTTATCTGTGACTATTAACTTACTTGCTTCGCCCATGGTTCTCTGTGACTATTAACTTACTTGCTTCGCCCATGGTACTCTGTGACTATTAACTTACTTGCCTTGCCCATGGTTCTCTGTGACTATTAACTTACTTGCTTCGCCCATGGCTCTCTGTGACTATTAACTAACCTGCTTCGCCCATGGTTCTCTGTGACTATTAACTAACCTGCTTCGCCCATGGTTCTCTGTGACTATTAACTTACTGGCTTCGCCCATGGTTCTCTGTGACTATTAACTAACCTGCTTCGCCCATGGTTCTCTGTGACTATTAACTAACCTGCTTCGCCCATGGTTCTCTGTGACTATTAACTTACTGGCTTCGCCCATGGTTCTCTGTGACTATTAACTTACTGGCTTCGCCCATGGTTCTCTGTGACTATTAACTAACATGCTTCGCCCATGGTTCTCTGTGACTATTAACTTACTGACATCGCCCATGGTTCTATGTGACTATTAACTTACCTGCATTGCCCATGGTTCTCTGTGACTATTAACTAACCTGCTTCGCCCATGGTTCTCTGTGACTATTAACTTACTGACTTCGCCCATGGTTCTATGTGACTATTAACTTACCTGCATTGCCCATGGTTCTCTGTGACTATTAACTAACCTGCTTCGCCAATGGTTCTCTGTGACTATTATCTTACTGACTTCGCCCATGGTTCTATGTGACTATTAACTTACCTGCATTGCCCATGGTTCTCTGTGACTATTAACTAACCTGCTTCGCCCATGGTTCTATGTGACTATTAACTTACTGACTTCGCCCATGGTTCTCTGAGACTATTAACTAACCTGCTCCGCCCATGGTTCTCTGCGACTATTAACTTACTGACTTCGCCCATGGTTCTATGTGACTATTAACTTACCTGCATTGCCCATGGCTCTCTGTGACTATTAACTAACCTGCTTCGCCCATGGTTCTCTGTGACTATTAACTAACCTGCTTCGCCCATGGTTCTCTGTGAGTATTAACATACCTGCTTCGCCCATATGGTTCTCTGCGACTATTAACTTACTTTCTTCGCCCATATGGTTCTCTGTGACTATTAACTTACTTGCTTCGCCCATGGTTCTCTGTGACTATTAATTAACCAGCTTCACCCAGGGTTATCTGTGACTATTAACTTACTTGCTTCGCCCATGGTTCTCTGTGACTATTAACTAACCTGATTCGCCCATGGTTCTCTGTGACTATTAACTAACCTGCTTCGCCCATGGTTCTCTGTGACTATTAACTAACTTGCTTCGCCCATGGTTCTATGTGTCTATTAACTAACCTGCTTCGCCCATGGTTCTCTGTGACTATTAACTAACCTGCTTCGCCCATGGTTCTCTGTGACTATTAACTTACTGACTTCGCCCATGGTTCTATGTGACTATTAACTTACCTGCATTGCCCATGGCTCTCTGTGACTATTAACTAACCTGCTTTGCCCATGGTTCTCTGTGACTATTAACTAACCTGCTTCGCCCATGGTTCTCTGTGACTATTAATTAACCAGCTTCACCCAGGGTTCTCTGTGACTATTAACTTACTTGCTTCGCCCATGGTTCTCTGTGACTATTAACTAACCTGATTCGCCCATGGCTCTCTGTGACTATTACCTTACCTGCTTCGCCCATATCGTTCTCTGTGACTATTAACTTACTTTCTTAGCCCATATGATTCTCTGTGACTATTAACTTACTTGCTTCGCCCACGGTTCTCTGTGACTATTAACTTAACGGCATTGCCCATGGTTCTATGTGACTATTAACTTACCTGCTTCGCCCATGGTTCTCTGTGACTATTAACTAACCTGCTTCGCCCATGGTTCTCTGTGACTATTAACTTACTTGCTTCGCCCATGGTTCTCTGTGACTATTAATTAACCAGCTTCACCCAGGGTTCTCTGTGACTATTAACTTACTTGCTTCGCCCATGGTTCTCTGTGACTATTAACTAACCTGATTCGCCCATGGCTCTCTGTGACTATTACCTTACCTGCTTCGCCCATATGGTTCTCTGTGACTATTAACTTACTTTCTTAGCCCATATGATTCTCTGTGACTATTAACTTACTTGCTTCGCCCACGGTTCTCTGTGACTATTAACTTAACGGCATTGCCCATGGTTCTATGTGACTATTAACTTACCTGCTTCGCCCATGGTTCTCTGTGACTATTAACATACTTGCTTCGCCCACGGTTCTCTGTGACTATTAACTTACCGGCATTGCCCATGGTTCTATGTGACTATTAACTTACCTGCATTGCCCATGGTTCTCTGTGACTATTAACTAACCTGCTTCGCCCATGGTTCTCTGTGACTATTAACTAACCTGCTTCGCCCATGGTTCTCTGTGACTATTAACTAACCTGCTTCGCCCATGGTTCTCTGTGACTACTAACTTACTGACTTCGCCCATGGTTCTATGTGACTATTAACTTACCTGCATTGCCCATGGCTCTCTGTGACTATTAACTAACCTGCTTCGCCCATGGTTCTCTGTGACTATTAACTAACCTGCTTCGCCCATGGTTCTCTGTGACTATTAACTAACCTGCTTCGCCCATGGTTCTCTGTGACTATTAACTTACTGACTTCGCCCATGGTTCTATGTGACTATTAACTTACCTGCATTGCCCATGGCTCTCTGTGACTATTAACTAACCTGCTTCGCCCATGGTTCTCTGTGACTATTAACTTACCCGCTTCGCCCATATGGTTCTCTGTGACTATTAACTTACTTTCTTAGCCCATATGGTTCTCTGTGACTATTAACTTACTTGCTTCGCCCACGGTTCTCTGTGACTATTAACTTACTTGCTTCGCCCATAGTTCGCTGTGGCTATTAACTATGGTTCGCTGTGGCTATTAATTAACCTGCATTGACCATGGTTCTCTGTGACTATTAACTTACTTGCTTCGCCCATGGTTATCTGTGACTATTAACTTACTTGCTTCGCCCATGGTTCTCTGTGATTATTAACTAACCTGCTTCGCCCATGGTTCTCTGTGACTATTAACTTACTTGCTTCGCCCATGGTACTCTGTGACTATTAACTTACTTGCTTCGCCCATGGTACTCTGTGACTATTAACTTACTTGCTTCGCCCATGGTTCTCTGTGACTATTAACTTACTTGCTTCGCCCATGGTATTCTGTGACTATTAACTTACTTGCTTCGCCCATGGTACTCTGTGACTATTAACTTAATTGCTTTGCCCATGGTTATCTGTTACTATTAACTTACTTGCTTCGCCCATGGTTCTCTGTGACTATTAACTTACTTGCTTCGCCCATGGTATTCTGTGACTATTAACTTACTTGCTTCGCCCATGGTACTCTGTGACTATTAACTTAATTGCTTTGCCCATGGTTCTCTGTGACTATTAACTTACTTGCTTCGCCCATGGTATTCTGTGACTATTAACTTACTTGCTTCGCCCATGGTACTCTGTGACTATTAACTTAATTGCTTTGCCCATGGTTATCTGTTACTATTAACTAACCTGCTTCGCCCATATTGTTCTCTGTGACTATTAACTTACTTGCTTGGCCCATGGTTCTCTTTGAATATTAACTTACTTGCTTCGCCCATGGTTCTCTGTGACTATTAACTTACTTGCTTCGCCCATGGTATTCTGTGACTATTAACTTACTTGCTTCGCCCATGGTACTCTGTGACTATTAACTTAATTGCTTTGCCCATGGTTATCTGTTACTATTAACTTACTTGCTTTGCCCATGGTTATCTGTTACTATTAACTTACTTGCTTCGCCCATATTGTTCTCTATGACTATTAACTTACTTGCTTGGCCCATGGTTCTCTTTGAATATTAACTTACTTGCCTTGCCCATGGTTCTCTGTGACTATTAACTTACTTGCTTCGCCCATGGTATTCTGTGACTATTAACTTACTTGCCTTGCCCATGGTTCGCTGTGGCTATTAACTATGGTTCGCTGTGGCTATTAACTAACCTTGCATTGCCCATGGTTCTCTGTGACTATTAACTAACCTGCTTCGCCCATGGTTCTCTGTGACTATTAACTTACTTGCTTTGCCCATGGTTCTCTGTGACTATTAACTTACTTGCTTCGCCCATGGTATTCTGTGACTATTAACTTACTTGCTTTGCCCATATTGTTCTCTGTGACTATTAACTTACTTGCTTCGCCCATGGTTCTCTGTGACTATTAACTTACTTGCTTTGCCCATGGTTATCTGTTACTATTAACTAACCTGCTTCGCCCATATTGTTCTCTGTGACTATTAACTTACTTGCTTCGCCCATGGTATTCTGTGACTATTAACTTACTTGCCTTGCCCATGGTTCTCTGTGACTATTAACTTACTTGCTTCGCCCATGGTATTCTGTGACTATTAACTTACTTGCTTCGCCCATGGTACTCTGTGACTATTAACTTACTTGCTTCGCCCATGGTTATCTGTTACTATTAACTAACCTGCTTCGCCCATATTGTTCTCTATGACTATTAACTTACTTGCTTGGCCCATGGTTCTCTTTGAATATTAACTTACTTGCCTTGCCCATGGTTCTCTGTGACTATTAACTTACTTGCTTCGCCCATGGTATTCTGTGACTATTAACTTACTTGCTTCGCCCATGGTACTCTGTGACTATTAACTTAATTGCTTTGCCCATGGTTATCTGTTACTATTAACTTACTTGCTTCGCCCATGGTTCTCTGTGACTATTAACTTACTTGCTTCGCCCATGGTATTCTGTGACTATTAACTTACTTGCTTTGCCCATGGTTCTCTGTGACTATTAACTTACTTGCTTTGCCCATGGTTATCTGTTACTATTAACTAACCTGCTTCGCCCATATTGTTCTCTGTGACTATTAACTTACTTGCTTCGCCCATGGTATTCTGTGACTATTAACTTACTTGCTTCGCCCATGGTACTCTGTGACTATTAACTTAATTGCTTTGCCCATGGTTATCTGTTACTATTAACTTACTTGCTTCGCCCATGGTTCTCTGTGACTATTAACTTACTTGCTTCGCCCATGGTACTCTGTGACTATTAACTAACCTGCATTGCCCATGGTTCTCTGTGACTATTAACTAACCTGCATTGCCCATGGTTATCTGTTACTATTAACTTACTTGCTTCGCCCATGGTTCTCTGTGACTATTAACTTACTTGCTTCGCCCATGGTATTCTGTGACTATTAACTTACTTGCTTTGCCCATGGTTCTCTGTGACTATTAACTTACTTGCTTTGCCCATGGTTATCTGTTACTATTAACTTACTTGCTTCGCCCATATTGTTCTCTATGACTATTAACTTACTTGCTTGGCCCATGGTATTCTGTGACTATTAACTTACTTGCTTCGCCCATGGTTCTCTGTGACTATTAACTTACTTGCTTCGCCCATGGTATTCTGTGACTATTAACTTACTTGCTTCGCCCATGGTATTCTGTGACTATTAACTTACTTGCTTTGCCCATGGTTCTCTGTGACTATTAACTTACTTGCTTTGCCCATGGTTATCTGTTACTATTAACTAACCTGCTTCGCCCATGGTTATCTGTTACTATTAACTTACTTGCTTCGCCCATATTGTTCTCTATGACTATTAACTTACTTGCTTCGCCCATGGTATTCTGTGACTATTAACTTACTTGCTTTGCCCATGGTTCTCTGTGACTATTAACTTACTTGCTTTGCCCATGGTTATCTGTTACTATTAACTTACTTGCTTTGCCCATGGTTATCTGTTACTATTAACTTACTTGCTTCGCCCATGGTACTCTGTGACTATTAACTTACTTGCTTTGCCCATGGTTATCTGTTACTATTAACTAACCTGCTTCGCCCATGGTACTCTGTGACTATTAACTTACTTGCTTTGCCCATGGTTATCTGTTACTATTAACTAACCTGCTTCGCCCATATTGTTCTCTGTGACTATTAACTTACTTGCTTGGCCCATGGTTCTCTTTGAATATTAACTTACTTGCTTCGCCCATGGTTCTCTGTGACTATTAACTTACTTGCTTCGCCCATGGTATTCTGTGACTATTAACTTACTTGCTTCGCCCATGGTACTCTGTGACTATTAACTTAATTGCTTTGCCCATGGTTATCTGTTACTATTAACTTACTTGCTTTGCCCATGGTTATCTGTTACTATTAACTTACTTGCATTGCCCATGGTTCTCTGTGACTATTAACTAACCTGCATTGCCCATGGTTCTCTGTGACTATTAACTTACTTGCTTCGCCCATGGTATTCTGTGACTATTAACTTACTTGCTTCGCCCATGGTATTCTGTGACTATTAACTTACTTGCTTTGCCCATGGTTCTCTGTGACTATTAACTTACTTGCTTTGCCCATGGTTATCTGTTACTATTAACTAACCTGCTTCGCCCATGGTTATCTGTTACTATTAACTTACTTGCTTCGCCCATATTGTTCTCTATGACTATTAACTTACTTGCTTCGCCCATGGTATTCTGTGACTATTAACTTACTTGCTTTGCCCATGGTTCTCTGTGACTATTAACTTACTTGCTTTGCCCATGGTTATCTGTTACTATTAACTAACCTGCTTTGCCCATGGTTATCTGTTACTATTAACTAACCTGCATTGCCCATGGTACTCTGTGACTATTAACTAACCTGCATTGCCCATGGTTCTCTGTGACTATTAACTTACTTGCTTCGCCCATGGTATTCTGTGACTATTAACTTACTTGCTTCGCCCATGGTACTCTGTGACTATTAACTTAATTGCTTTGCCCATGGTTATCTGTTACTATTAACTTACTTGCTTCGCCCATGGTTCTCTGTGACTATTAACTTACTTGCTTCGCCCATGGTATTCTGTGACTATTAACTTACTTGCTTTGCCCATGGTTCTCTGTGACTATTAACTTACTTGCTTTGCCCATGGTTATCTGTTACTATTAACTAACCTGCTTCGCCCATGGTTATCTGTTACTATTAACTTACTTGCTTCGCCCATATTGTTCTCTATGACTATTAACTTACTTGCTTCGCCCATGGTATTCTGTGACTATTAACTTACTTGCTTTGCCCATGGTTCTCTGTGACTATTAACTTACTTGCTTTGCCCATGGTTATCTGTTACTATTAACTAACCTGCTTCGCCCATGGTTATCTGTTACTATTAACTTACTTGCTTCGCCCATATTGTTCTCTATGACTATTAACTTACTTGCTTCGCCCATGGTTCTCTGTGACTATTAACTTACTTGCTTTGCCCATGGTTATCTGTTACTATTAACTTACTTGCTTCGCCCATATTGTTCTCTATGACTATTAACTTACTTGCTTGGCCCATGGTTATCTGTTACTATTAACTAACCTGCATTGCCCATGGTTCTCTGTGACTATTAACTAACCTGCTTCGCCCATGGTTCTCTTTGAATATTAACTTACTTGCTTCGCCATATGGTTCTCTGTGACTATTAACTTACTTGCTTCGCCCATGGTACTCTGTGACTATTAACTTACTTGTTTCGCCCATGGTTCTCTGTGACTATTAACTTACTTGCTTCGCCCATGGTTCTCTGTGACTATTAACTAACCTGCTTCGCCCATGGTTCTCTTTGAATATTAACTTACTTGCTTCGCCATATGGTTCTCTGTGACTATTAACTTACTTGCTTCGCCCATGGTACTCTGTGACTATTAACTTACTTGTTTCGCCCATGGTTCTCTGTGACTATTAACTTACTTGCTTCGCCCATGGTTCTCTGTGACTATTCGAGACACAAGGATCGCCGTGATTTTCAACATAATATTTGCTGAGACTTGGACACGTCGATCGAACCTAAACAGTAAAAAATACAATAATATTATTGACATTAATTTTGTTACGAGAAGCAAGTTATTGATAATTACTGTACCTACAGTAATTATGAAAAAATACACAGAATATTTAAAACGTGTCAGTAACTAACCATAACTCGAACACCCAACCCCTACACATCTAACATAGGCCCACCAAACCCCAAGCAAAATCAAACATAACCAAAACCAAACGCTTTAAATTAAACCTAAACTCAACCCACACCATATTATCACCTTCCAACTCAACCCAAACCCAGTCTCAAACATAACCAAAATCAAAAACCTAAACTCAACCCAAACCTTGTTTCACCTTCCAACTCAACCCAAACCCAGTCCCAAACATAACTAAAACCAAAAACGTAAACTCAACACAAACCTTGTTTCACCTTCCAACTCAACCCAAACCCAGTCCCAAACATAACCAAAACCAAAAACCTAAACTCAACCCAACCCTTGTTTCACCTTCCAACTCAACCCAAACCCAGTCCCAAACATAACTAAAACCAAAAACGTAAACTCAACCCAAACCTTGTTTCAACTTCCAACTCAACCCTAACCCAGTCCCAAACATAACAAAAACCAAAAACCTAAACTCAACCAAAACCTTGTTTCACCTTCCAACTCAACCCAAACCCAGTCCCAAACATAACCAAAAACCTAAACTCAACCCAAACCTTGTTTCAAGTTCCAACTCAACCCAAACCCAGTCCAAACATAACTAAAACCAAAAACGTAAACTCAACCCAAACCTTGTTTCAACTTCCAACTCAACCCTAACCCAGTCCCAAACATAACCAAAACCAAAAACCTAAACTCAACCCAAACCTTGTTTCACCTTCCAACTCAACCCTAACCCAGTCCCAAACATAACCAAAACCAAAAACCTACACTCAATCCTAACTTTGTTTCACCTTCCAACTCAACCCTAACGCAGTCTCACCTTCCAACTCAACCATAACCCAGTCCCAAACATAACCAAAACCAAAAACCTAAACTCAACCCAAACCTTGTTTCACCTTCCAACTCAACCCTAACCCAGTCCCAAACATAACCAAAACCAAAAACCTAAACTCAACCAAAACCATATATCACCTTCCAACTCAACCCAAACCCAGTCCCAAACATAACCAAAACCAAAAACCTAAACTCAACCCAAACCTTGTTTCACCTTCCAACTCAACCCTAACCCAGTCTCACCTTCCAACTCAACCATAACCCAGTCCCAAACATAACCAAAACCAAAAACCTAAACTCAACCCAAACCTTGTTTCACCTTCCAACTCAACCCTAACCCAGTCCCAAACATAACCAAAACCAAAAACCTAAACTCAACCCAAACCTTGTTTCACCTTCCAACTCAACCCAAACCCAGTCCCAAACATAACCAAAACCAAAAACCTAAACTCAACCCAAACCTTGTTTCACCTTCCAACTCAACCCTAACCCAGTCTCACCTTCCAACTCAACCATAACCCAGTCCCAAACATAACCAAAACCAAAAACCTAAATTCAACCCAAACCTGGTTTCACCTTCCAACTCAACCCTAACCCAGTCCCAAACATAACCAAAACCAAAAACCTAAACTCAACCAAAACCTTGTTTCACCTTCCAACTCAACCCAAACCCAGTCCCAATCATAACTAAAACCAAAAAACCTAAACTCAACCCAAACCTTGTTTCACCTTCCAACTCAACCCTAACCCTGTCCCAAACAAAACCAAAACCAAAAACCTAAACTCAACCCAAACCTTGTTTCACCTTCCAACTCAACCCTAACCCAGTCCCAAACATAACCAAAACCAAAAACGTAAACTCAACCCAAACCTTGTTTCACTTTCCAACTCAACCCTAACCCAGTCCCAAACATAACCAAAACCAAAACTCATCCCAAACCTTGTTTCACCTTCCAACTCAACCCAAACACAGTCTCACCTTCCAACTCAACCCTAACCCAGTCCCAAACATAACCAAATCCAAAAACGTAAACTCATCACAAACCTTGTTTCACCTTCCAACTCAACCCTAACCCAGTCCCAAACATAACCAAAACCAAAAACCTAAACGCATCACAAACCTTGTTTCACCTTCCAACTCAACCCTAACCCAGTCCCAAACATAACCAAAACCAAAAACGTAAACTCAACCCAAACCTTGTTTCACCTTCCAACTCAACCCTAACCCTGTCCCAAACATAACCAAACCAAAAACATAAACTCAACCCAAACCTTGTTTCACCTTCCAACTCAACCCTAACCCAGTCCCAAACATAACCAAAACCAAAAACGTAAACTCAACCCAAACCTTGTTTCACCTTCCAACTCAACCCTAACCTTGTTTCACCTTCCAACTCAACCCAAACCCAGTCCCAAACATAACCAAACCAAAAACATAAACTCAACCCAAACCTTGTTTCACCTTCCAACTCAACCCTAACCCAGTCCCAAACATAACCAAAACTAAAAACCTAAACTCAACCCAAACCTTGTTTCACCTTCCAACTCAACCCTAACCCAGTCCCAAACATAACCAAAACCAAAAACGTAAACTCAACCCAAACCTTGTTTCACCTTCCAACTCAACCCTAACCTTGTTTCACCTTCCAACTCAACCCAAACCCAGTCCCAAACATAACCAAACCAAAAACATAAACTCAACCCAAACCTTGTTTCACCTTCCAACTCAACCCTAACCCAGTCCCAAACATAACCAAAACTAAAAACCTAAACTCAACCCAAACCTTGTTTCACCTTCCAACTCAACCCCAACCCTGTCCCAAACATAACCAAACCAAAAACATAAACTCAACCCAAACCTTGTTTCACCTTCCAACTCAACCCTAACCCAGTCCCAAACATAACCAAAACTAAAAACCTAAACTCAACCCAAACCTTGTTTCACCTTCCAACTCAACCCTAACCCAGTCCCAAACATAACCAAACCAAAAACATAAACTCAACCCAAACCTTGTTTCACCTTCCAACTCAACCCTAACCCAGTCCCAAACATAACCAAACCAAAAACATAAACTCAACCCAAACCTTGTTTCACCTTCCAACTCAACCCTAACCCAGTCCCAAACATAACCAAAACTAAAAACCTAAACTCAACCCAAACCTTGTTTCACCTTCCAACTCAACCCTAACCCAGTCCCAAACATAACCAAAACTAAAAACCTAAACTCAACCCAAACCTTGTTTCACATTCCAACTCAACCCTAACCCTGTCCCAAACGTAACCAAAACCCAAAACCTAAACTCTCCCCATACCTTGTTTCACATTCCAACTCAACCCTAACCCAGTCCCAAACATAACCAAAACCAAAAACGTAAACTCTCCCCAAACCTTGTTTCACATTCCAACTCAACCCTAACCCAGTCTCACCTTCCAACTCAACCATAACCCAGTCCCAAACATAACCAAAACCAAAAACCTAAACTCATCACAAACCATGTTTCACCTTCCAACTCAACCCTAACCCAGTCCCAAACATAACCAAAACCAAAAACCTAAACTCATCACAAACCTTGTTTCACCTTCCAACTCAACCCTAACCCAGTCCCAAACATAACCAAAACCAAAAACGTAAACTCAACCCAAACCTTGTTTCACCTTCCAACTCAACCCTAACCCAGTCCCAAACATAACCAAAACCAAAAACGTAAACTCTCCCCAAACCTTGTTTCACATTCCAACTCAACCCTAACCCTGTCCCAAACATAACCAAAACCAAAAACCTAAACTCATCCCAAACCTTGTTTCACCTTTCAACTCAACCCTAACCCAGTCCCAAACATAACCAAATCCAAAAACCTAAACTCAGCCCAATCCTTGTTTCACCTTCCAACTCAACCCAAACCCAGTCCCAAACATAACCAAAACAAAAAACCTAAACTCAACCCAAACCTTGTTTCACCTTCCAACTCAACCCTAACCCAGTCCCAAACATATCCAAAACCAAAAACCTAAACTCAATCCTAACCTTGGTTCACCTTCCAACTCAACCCTAACCCAGTCTCACCTTCCAACTCAACCATAACCCAGTCCCAAACATAACCAAAACCAAAAACCTAAACTCATCACAAACCTTGTTTCACCTTCCAACTCAACCCTAACCCTGTCCCAAACATAACCAAAACCAAAAACCTAAACTCAACACAAACCTTGTTTCACCTTCCAACTCAACTCTAACCCAGTCCCAAACATAACCAAAACCAAAAACCTACACTCAATCCTAACTTTGTTTCACCTTCCAACTCAACCCTAACCCAGTCTCACCTTCCAACTCAACCATAACCCTGTCCCAAACAAAACCAAATCCAAAAACCTAAACTCAACCCAAACCTTGTTTCACCTTCCAACTCAACCCTAACCCAGTCCCAAACACCACCAAAACCAAAAACGTAAACTCAACCCAAACCTTGTTTCACTTTCCAACTCAACCCTAACCCAGTCCCAAACATAACCAAAACCAAAACTCATCCCAAACCTTGTTTCACCTTCCAACTCAACCCAAACACAGTCTCACCTTCCAACTCAACCCTAACCCAGTCCCAAACATAACCAAATCCAAAAACCTAAACTCATCACAAACCTTGTTTCACCTTCCAACTCAACCCTAACCCAGTCCCAAACATAACCAAAACCAAAAACCTAAACTCATCACAAACCTTGCTTCACCTTCCAACTCAACCCTAACCTAGTCCCAAACATAACCAAAACCAAAAACGTAAACTCAACCCAAACCTTGTTTCACCTTCCAACTCAACCCTAACCCAGTCCCAAACATAACCAAAACCAAAAACCTAAACTCATCATAAACCTTGTTTCACCTTCCAACTCAACCCTAACCCTGTCCCAAACATAACCAAACCAAAAACATAAACTCAACCCAAACCTTGTTTCACCTTCCAACTCAACCCTAACCCAGTCCCAAACATAACCAAAACTAAAAACCTAAACTCAACCCAAACCTTGTTTCACATTCCAACTCAACCCTAACCCTGTCCCAAACATAACCAAAACCCAAAACCTAAACTCTCCCCATACCTTGTTTCACATTCCAACTCAACCCTAACCCAGTCCCAAACATAACCAAAACCAAAAACGTAAACTCTCCCCAAACCTTGTTCCACATTCCAACTCAACCCTAACCCAGTCTCACCTTCCAACTCAACCATAACCCAGTCCCAAACATAACCAAAACCAAAAACCTAAACTCATCACAAACCATGTTTCACCTTCCAACTCAACCCTAACCCAGTCCCAAACATAACCAAAACAAAAAACCTAAACTCAACCCAAACCTTGTTTCACCTTCCAACTCAACCCTAACCCAGTCCCAAACATAACCAAAACCAAAAACGTAAACTCTCCCCAAACCTTGTTTCACCTTCCAACTCAACCCTAACCCAGTCCCAAACATAACCAAAACAAAAAACCTAAACACAACCCAAACCTTGTTTCACCTTCCAACTCAACCCTAACCCAGTCCCAAACATAACCAAAACCAAAAACGTAAACTCAACCCAAACCTTGTTTCACCTTCCAACTCAACCCTAACCCAGTCCCAAACATAACCAAAACCAAAAACGTAAACTCTCCCCAAACCTTGTTTCACCTTCCAACTCAACCCTAACCCAGTCCCAAACATAACCAAAACAAAAAACCTAAACTCAACCCAAACCTTGTTTCACCTTCCAACTCAACCCTAACCCAGTCCCAAACATAACCAAAACCAAAAACGTAAACTCTCCCCAAACCTTGTTTCACCTTCCAACTCAACCCTAACCCAGTCCCAAACATAACCAAAACAAAAAACCTAAACTCAACCCAAACCTTGTTTCACCTTCCAACTCAACCCTAACCCAGTCCCAAACATAACCAAAACCAAAAACGTAAACTCAACCCAAACCTTGTTTCACCTTCCAACTCAACCCTAACCCAGTCCCAAACATAACCAAAACCAAAAACGTAAACTCTCCCCAAACCTTGTTTCACCTTCCAACTCAACCCTAACCCAGTCCCAAACATAACCAAAACCAAAAACGTAAACTCAACCCAAACCTTGTTTCACCTTCCAACTCAACCCTAACCCAGTCCCAAACATAACCAAAACAAAAAACCTAAACTCAACCCAAACCTTGTTTCACATTCCAACTCAACCCTAACCCAGTCTCACCTTCCAACTCAACCATAACCCAGTCCCAAACATAACCAAAACCAAAAACCTAAACTCATCACAAACCATGTTTCACCTTCCAACTCAACCCTAACCCAGTCCCAAACATAACCAAAACCAAAAACCTAAACTCATCACAAACCTTGTTTCACCTTCCAACTCAACCATAACCCAGTCCCAAACATAACCAAAACCAAAAACGTAAACTCAACCCAAACCTTGTTTCACCTTCCAACTCAACCCTAACCCAGTCCCAAACATAACCAAAACCAAAAACGTAAACTCAACCCAAACCTTGTTTCACCTTCCAACTCAACCCAAACCCAGTCCCAAACATAACCAAAACCAAAAACCTAAACTCAACCCAAACCTTGTTTCACCTTCCAACTCAACCCTAACCCTGTCCCAAACATAACCAAAACCAAAAACGTAAACTCTCCCCAAACCTTGTTTCACATTCCAACTCAACCCTAACCCTGTCCCAAACATAACCAAAACCAAAAACCTAAACTCATCCCAAACCTTGTTTCACCTTTCAACTCAACCCTAACCCAGTCCCAAACATAACCAAATCCAAAAACCTAAACTCAGCCCAATCCTTGTTTCACCTTCCAACTCAACCCAAACCCAGTCTCACCTTCCAACTCAACCCTAACCCAGTCCCAAACATAACCAAAACCAAAAACGTAAACTCAACCCAAACCTTGTTTCACCTTCCAACTCAACCCTAACCCAGTCCCAAACATAACCAAAACCAAAAACGTAAACTCTCCCCAAACCTTGTTTCACCTTCCAACTCAACCCTAACCCAGTCCCAAACATAACCAAAACAAAAAACCTAAACTCAACCCAAACCTTGTTTCACCTTCCAACTCAACCCTAACCCAGTCCCAAACATAACCAAAACCAAAAACGTAAACTCAACCCAAACCTTGTTTCACCTTCCAACTCAACCCTAACCCAGTCCCAAACATAACCAAAACCAAAAACGTAAACTCTCCCCAAACCTTGTTTCACCTTCCAACTCAACCCTAACCCAGTCCCAAACATAACCAAAACAAAAAACCTAAACTCAACCCAAACCTTGTTTCACCTTCCAACTCAACCCTAACCCAGTCCCAAACATAACCAAAACAAAAAACCTAAACTCAACCCAAACCTTGTTTCACCTTCCAACTCAACCCTAACCCAGTCCCAAACATAACCAAAACCAAAAACGTAAACTCAACCCAAACCTTGTTTCACCTTCCAACTCAACCCTAACCCAGTCCCAAACATAACCAAAACCAAAAACGTAAACTCTCCCCAAACCTTGTTTCACCTTCCAACTCAACCCTAACCCAGTCCCAAACATAACCAAAACAAAAAACCTAAACTCAACCCAAACCTTGTTTCACCTTCCAACTCAACCCTAACCCAGTCCCAAACATAACCAAAACAAAAAACCTAAACTCAACCCAAACCTTGTTTCACCTTCCAACTCAACCCTAACCCAGTCCCAAACATAACCAAAACCAAAAACGTAAACTCAACCCAAACCTTGTTTCACCTTCCAACTCAACCCTAACCCAGTCCCAAACATAACCAAAACCAAAAACGTAAACTCTCCCCAAACCTTGTTTCACCTTCCAACTCAACCCTAACCCAGTCCCAAACATAACCAAAACAAAAAACCTAAACTCAACCCAAACCTTGTTTCACCTTCCAACTCAACCCTAACCCAGTCCCAAACATAACCAAAACCAAAAACGTAAACTCAACCCAAACCTTGTTTCACCTTCCAACTCAACCCTAACCCAGTCCCAAACATAACGAAAACCAAAAACGTAAACTCTCCCCAAACCTTGTTTCACCTTCCAACTCAACCCTAACCCAGTCAGTCCCAAACATAACCAAAACAAAAAACCTAAACTCAACCCAAACCTTGTTTCACATTCCAACTCAACCCTAACCCAGTCTCACCTTCCAACTCAACCATAACCCAGTCCCAAACATAACCAAAACCAAAAACCTAAACTCATCACAAACCATGTTTCACCTTCCAACTCAACCCTAACCCAGTCCCAAACATAACCAAAACCAAAAACCTAAACTCATCACAAACCTTGTTTCGCCTTCCAACTCAACCCTAACCCAGTCCCAAACATAACCAGAACCAAAAACGTAAACTCAACCCAAACCTTGTTTCACCTTCCAACTCAACCCTAACCCAGTCCCAAACATAACCAAAACCAAAAACGTAAACTCTCCCCAAACCTTGTTTCACATTCCAACTCAACCCTAACCCAGTCCCAAACATAACCAAAACCAAAAACCTAAACTCATCCCAAACCTTGTTTCACCTTTCAACTCAACCCTAACCCAGTCCCAAACATAACCAAATCCAAAAACCTAAACTCAGCCCAATCCTTGTTTCACCTTCCAACTCAACCCAAACCCAGTCTCACCTTCCAACTCAACCCTAACCCAGTCCCAAACATAACCAAAACCAAAAACGTAAACTCAACCCAAACCTTGTTTCACCTTCCAACTCAACCCTAACCCAGTCCCAAACATAACCAAAACCAAAAACGTAAACTCTCCCCAAACCTTGTTTCACCTTCCAACTCAACCCTAACCCAGTCCCAAACATAACCAAAACAAAAAACCTAAACTCAACCCAAACCTTGTTTCACCTTCCAACTCAACCCTAACCCAGTCCCAAACATAACCAAAACCAAAAACGTAAACTCAACCCAAACCTTGTTTCACCTTACAACTCAACCCTAACCCAGTCCCAAACATAACCAAAACCAAAAACGTAAACTCTCCCCAAACCTTGTTTCACCTTCCAACTCAACCCTAACCCAGTCCCAAACATAACCAAAACAAAAAACCTAAACTCAACCCAAACCTTGTTTCACCTTCCAACTCAACCCTAACCCAGTCCCAAACATATACAAAACCAAAAACCTAAACTCAATCCTAACCTTGGTTCACCTTCCAACTCAACCCTAACCCAGTCTCACCTTCCAACTCAACCATAACCCAGTCCCAAACATAACCAAAACCAAAAACCTAAACTCAACCCAAACCTTGTTTCACCTACCAACTCAACCCTAACCCAGTCCCAAACATAACCAAAACAAAAAACCTACACTCAATCCTAACTTTGTTTCACCTTCCAACTCAACCCTAACCCAGTCTCACCTTCCAACTCAACCATAACCCAGTCCCAAACATAACCAAAACCAAAAACCTAAACTCAACCCAAACCTTGTTTCACCTTCCAACTCAACCCTAACCCAGTCCCAAACATAACCAAAACCAAAAACCTAAACTCAACCCAAACCTTGTTTCACCTTCCAACTCAACCCAAACCCAGTCCCAAACATAACCAAAATCAAAAACCTAAACTCAACCCAAACCTTGTCTCACCTTCCAACTCAACCCTAACCCAGTCCCAAAGATAACCAAAACCAAAAACCTAAACTCATCCCAAACCTTGTTTCACCTTCCAACTCAACCCTAACCCAGTCCCAAACATAACCAAAACCAAAAACCTAAACTCAACCCAAACCTTGTTTCACCTTCCAACTCAACCCTAACCCAGTCTCACCTTCCAACTCAACCATAACCCAGTCCCAAACTTAACCAAAACCAAAAACCTAAACTCAACCCAAACCTTGTTTCACCTTCCAACTCAACCCTAACCCAGTCTCCCCTTCCAACTCAACCATAACCCAGTCCCAAACATAACCAAAACCCAAAACCTAAACTCAACCCAAGCCTTGTTTCACCTTCCAACTCAACCCTAACCCAGTCCCAAACATAACCAAAACCAAAAACCTAAACTCTCCCCAAACCTTGTTTCACCTTTCAACTCAACCCTAACCCAGTCCCAAACATAACCAAATCCATAAACCTAAACTCAACCCAATCCTTGTTTCACCTTCCAACTCAACCCAAACCCAGTCCCAAACATAACTAAAACCAAAAACGTAAACTCAACCCAAACCTTGTTTCACCTTTCAACTCAACCCTAACCCAGTCCCAAACATAACCAAAACAAAAAACCTAAACTCAACCCAAACCTTGTTTCACCTTCCAACTCAACCCTAACCCAGTCCCAAACATAACCAAAACCAAAAACCTAAACTCAACCCAAACCTTGTTTCACCTTCCAACTCAACCCTAACCCAGTCCCAAACATAACCAAATCCAAAAACCTAAACTCATCACAAACCTTGTTTCACCTTCCAACCCAACCCTAACCCAGTCCCAAACATAACCAAAACCAAAAACGTAAACTCAACCCAAACCTTGTTTCACCTTCCAACTCAACCCTAACCCAGTCCCAAACATAACCAAAACCAAAAACGTAAACTCTCCCCAAACCTTGTTTCACATTCCAACTCAACCCTAACCCTGTCCCAAACATAACCAAAACCAAAAACCTAAACTCATCCCAAACCTTGTTTCACCTTTCAACGCAACCCTAACCCAGTCCCAAACATAACCAAATCCAAAAACCTAAACTCAGCCCAATCCTTGTTTCACCTTCCAACTCAACCCAAACCCAGTCTCACCTTCCAACTCAACCCTAACCCAGTCCCAAACATAACCAAAACCAAAAACGTAAACTCAACCCAAACCTTGTTTCACCTTCCAACTCAACCCTAACCCAGTCCCAAACATAACCAAAACCAAAAACGTAAACTCTCCCCAAACCTTGTTTCACCTTCCAACTCAACCCTAACCCAGTCCCAAACATAACCAAAACAAAAAACCTAAACTCAACCCAAACCTTGTTTCACCTTCCAACTCAACCCTAACCCAGTCCCAAACATAACCAAAACCAAAAACGTAAACTCAACCCAAACCTTGTTTCACCTTCCAACTCAACCCTAACCCAGTCCCAAACATAACCAAAACCAAAAACGTAAACTCTCCCCAAACCTTGTTTCACCTTCCAACTCAACCCCAACCCAGTCCCAAACATAACCAAAACAAAAAACCTAAACTCAACCCAAACCTTGTTTCACCTTCCAACTCAACCCTAACCCAGTCCCAAACATAACCAAAACAAAAAACCTAAACTCAACCCAAACCTTGTTTCACCTTCCAACTCAACCCTAACCCAGTCCCAAACATAACCAAAACCAAAAACGTAAACTCAACCCAAACCTTGTTTCACCTTCCAACTCAACCCTAACCCAGTCCCAAACATAACCAAAACCAAAAACGTAAACTCTCCCCAAACCTTGTTTCACCTTCCAACTCAACCCTAACCCAGTCCCAAACATAACCAAAACAAAAAACCTAAACTCAACCCAAACCTTGTTTCACCTTCCAACTCAAACCTAACCCAGTCCCAAACATAACCAAAACCAAAAACGTAAACTCAACCCAAACCTTGTTTCACCTTCCAACTCAACCCTAACCCAGTCCCAAACATAACCAAAACAAAAAACCTAAACTCAACCCAAACCTTGTTTCACCTTCCAACTCAACCCTAACCCAGTCCCAAACATAACCAAAACCAAAAACGTAAACTCTCCCCAAACCTTGTTTCACCTTCCAACTCAACCCTAACCCAGTCCCAAACATAACCAAAACAAAAAACCTAAACTCAACCCAAACCTTGTTTCACCTTCCAACTCAACCATAACCCAGTCCCAAACATAACCAAAACCAAAAACGTAAACTCTCCCCAAACCTTGTTTCACATTCCAACTCAACCCTAACCCAGTCCCAAACATAACCAAAACAAAAAACCTAAACTCAACCCAATCCTTGTTTCACCTTCCAACTCAACCCAAACCCAGTCTCACCTTCCAACTCAACCCTAACCCAGTCCCAAACATAACCAAAACCAAAAACGTAAACTCAACCCAAACCTTGTTTCACCTTCCAACTCAACCCTAACCCAGTCCCAAACATAACCAAAACCAAAAACGTAAACTCTCCCCAAACCTTGTTTCACATTCCAACTCAACCGTAACCCAGTCCCAAACATAACCAAAACAAAAAACCTAAACTCAACCCAAACCTTGTTTCACATTCCAACTCAACCCTAACCCAGTCTCACCTTCCAACTCAACCATAACCCAGTCCCAAACATAACCAAAACCAAAAACCTAAACTCATCACAAACCATGTTTCACCTTCCAACTCAACCCTAACCCAGTCCCAAACATAACCAAAACCAAAAACCTAAACTCATCACAAACCTTGTTTCACCTTCCAACTCAACCCTAACCCAGTCCCAAACATAACCAAAAACGTAAACTCAACCCAAACCTTGTTTCACCTTCCAACTCAACCCTAACCCAGTCCCAAACATAACCAAAACCAAAAACGTAAACTCTCCCCAAACCTTGTTTCACATTCCAACTCAACCCTAACCCAGTCCCAAACATAACCAAAACCAAAAACCTAAACTCATCCCAAACCTTGTTTCACCTTTCAACTCAACCCTAACCCAGTCCCAAACATAACCAAATCCAAAAACCTAAACTCAGCCCAATCCTTGTTTCACCTTCCAACTCAACCCAAACCCAGTCTCACCTTCCAACTCAACCCTAACCCAGTCCCAAACATAACCAAAACCAAAAACGTAAACTCAACCCAAACCTAGTTTCACCTTCCAACTCAACCCTAACCCAGTCCCAAACATAACCAAAACCAAAAACGTAAACTCTCCCCAAACCTTGTTTCACCTTCCAACTCAACCCTAACCCAGTCCCAAACATAACCAAAACAAAAAACCTAAACTCAACCCAAACCTTGTTTCACCTTCCAACTCAACCCTAACCCAGTCCCAAACATAACCAAAACCAAAAACCTAAACTCTCCCCAAACCTTGTTTCACCTTCCAACTCAACCCTAACCCAGTCCCAAACATAACCAAAACCAAAAACCTAAACTCTCCCCAAACCTTGTTTCACCTTCCAACTCAACCCTAACCCAGTCCCAAACATAACCAAAACCAAAAACGTAAACTCAACCCAAACCTTGTTTCACCTTCCAACTCAACCCTAACCCAGTCCCAAACATAACCAAAACCAAAAACGTAAACTCTCCCCAAACCTTGTTTCACCTTCCAACTCAACCCTAACCCAGTCCCAAACATAACCAAACCCCCAAAAACAAAAAACCTAAACTCAACCCAAACCTTGTTTCACCTTCCAACTCAACCCTAACCCAGTCCCAAACATATCCAAAACCAAAAACCTAAACTCAATCCTAACCTTGGTTCACCTTCCAACTCAACCCTAACCCAGTCTCACCTTCCAACTCAACCATAACCCAGTCCCAAACATAACCAAAACCAAAAAGCTAAACTCAACCCAAACCTTGTTTCACCTTCCAACTCAACCCTAACCCAGTCCCAAACATAACCAAAACCAAAAACCTACACTCAATCCTAACTTTGTTTCACCTTCCAACTCAACCCTAACCCAGTCTCACCTTCCAACTCAACCATAACCCAGTCCCAAACATAACCAAAACCCTAAACTCAACCCAAACCTTGTTTCACCTTCCAACTCAACCCTAACCCAGTCCCAAACATAACCAAAACCAAAAACCTAAACTCAACCCAAACCTTGTTTCACCTTCCAACTCAACCCAAACCCAGTCCCAAACATAACCAAAATCAAAAACCTAAACTCAACCCAAACCTTGTCTCACCTTCCAACTCAACCCTAACCCAGTCCCAAACATAACCAAAACCAAAAACCTAAACTCATCCCAAACCTTGTTTCACCTTCCAACTCAACCCTAACCCAGTCCCAAACATAACCAAAACCAAAAACCTAAACTCAACCCAAACCTTGTTTCACCTTCCAACTCAACCCTAACCCAGTCTCACCTTCCAACTCAACCATAACCCAGTCCCAAACTTAACCAAAACCAAAAACCTAAACTCAACCCAAACCTTGTTTCACCTTCCAACTCAACCCTAACCCAGTCTCCCCTTCCAACTCAACCATAACCCAGTCCCAAACATAACCAAAACCAAAAACCTAAACTCAACCCAAACCTTGTTTCACCTTCCAACTCAACCCTAACCCAGTCCCAAACATAACCAAAACCAAAAACATAAACTCATCCCAAACCTTGTTTCACCTTCCAACTCAACCCTAACCCAGTCCCAAACATAACCAAAACCCAAAACCTAAACTCAACCCAAGCCTTGTTTCACCTTCCAACTCAACCCTAACCCAGTCCCAAACATAACCAAAACCAAAAACCTAAACTCTCCCCAAACCTTGTTTCACCTTCCAACTCAACCCTAACCCAGTCTCCCCTTCCAACTCAACCCTAACCCAGTCCCAAACATAACCAAATCCAAAAACCTAAACTCAACCCAATCCTTGTTTCACCTTCCAACTCAACCCAAACCCAGTCCCAAACATAACTAAAACCAAAAACGTAAACTCAACCCAAACCTTGTTTCACCTTTCAACTCAACCCTAACCCAGTCCCAAACATAACCAAAACAAAAAACCTACACTCAACCCAAACCTTGTTTCACCTTCCAACTCAACCCTAACCCAGTCCCAAACATAACCAAAACCAAAAACCTAAACTCAACCCAAACCTTGTTTCACCTTCCAACTCAACCCTAACCCAGTCCCAAACATAACCAAATCCAAAAACCTAAACTCAACCCAATCCTTGTTTCACCTTCCAACTCAACCCAAACCCAGTCCCAAACATAACTAAAACCAAAAACGTAAACTCAACCCAAACCTTGTTTCACCTTTCAACTCAACCCTAACCCAGTCCCAAACATAACCAAAACCAAAAACCTAAACTCAACCCAAACCTTGTTTCACCTTCCAACTCAACCCTAACCCTGTTCCAAACATAACCAAAACCAAAAACCTAAACTCAACCCAAACCTTGTTTCACCTTCCAACTCAACCCTAACCCAGTCTCACCTTCCAACTCAACCATAACCCAGTCCCAAACTTAACCAAAACCAAAAACCTAAACTCAACCCAAACCTTGTTTCACCTTCCAACTCAACCCTAACCCAGTCTCCCCTTCCAACTCAACCATAACCCAGTCCCAAACATAACCAAAACCCAAAACCTAAACTCAACCCAAGCCTTGTTTCACCTTCCAACTCAACCCTAACCCAGTCCCAAACATAACCAAAACCAAAAACCTAAACTCTCCCCAAACCTTGTTTCACCTTTCAACTCAACCCTAACCCAGTCCCAAACATAACCAAATCCAAAAACCTAAACTCAACCCAATCCTTGTTTCACCTTCCAACTCAACCCAAACCCAGTCCCAAACATAACTAAAACCAAAAACGTAAACTCAACCCAAACCTTGTTTCACCTTTCAACTCAACCCTAACCCAGTCCCAAACATAACCAAAACAAAAAACCTAAACTCAACCCAAACCTTGTTTCACCTTCCAACTCAACCCTAACCCAGTCCCAAACATAACCAAAACCAAAAACCTAAACTCAACCCAAACCTTGTTTCACCTTCCAACTCAACCCTAACCCTGTTCCAAACATAACCAAAACCAAAAACCTAAACTCAACCCAAACCTTGTTTCACCTTCCAACTCAACCCTAACACAGTCTCACCTTCCAACTCAACCATAACCCAGTCCCAAACATAACCAAAACCAAAAACCTAAACTCAACCCAAACCATGTTTCACCTTCCAACTCAACCCTAACCCAGTCTCACCTTCCAACTCAACCATAACCCAGTCCCAAACATAACCAAAACCAAAAACCTAAACTCAACCCAAACCTTGTTTCACCTTCCAACTCAACCCAAACCTTGTTTCACCTTCCAACTCAACCCAAACCCAGTCTCACCTTCCAACTCAACCATAACCCAGTCCCAAACATAACCAAAACCAAAAACCTAAACTCAACCCAAACCTTGTTTCACCTTCCAACTCAACCCTAACCCAGTCCCAAACATAACCAAAACCAAAAACCTAAACTCAACCCAAACCCAGTCTCACCTTCCAACTCAACCATAACCCAGTCCCAAACATAACCAAAACCAAAAACCTAAACTCAACCCAAACCTTGTTTCACCTTCCAACTCAACCCTAACCCAGTCCCAAACATAACCAAAACCAAAAACCTAAACTCAACCCAAACCTTGTTTCACCTTCCAACTCAACTCTAACCCTGTCCCAAACATAACCAAAACCAAAAACCTAAACTCAACCCAAGCCTTGTTTCACCTTCCAACTCAACCCTAACCCAGTCCCAAACATAACCAAAACCAAAAACCTAAACTCAACCCAAACCTTGTTTCACCTTCCAACTCAACCCTAACCCAGTCTCACCTTCCAACTCAACCATAACCCAGTCCCAAACATAACCAAAACCAAAAACCTAAACTCAATCCAAACCTTGTTTCACCTTCCCACTCAACCCTAACCCAGTCCCAAACATAACCAAAACCAAAAACCTAAACTCAACCCAAACCTTGTTTCACCTTCCAACTCAACCCTAACCCAGTCTCACCTTCCAACTCAACCATAACCCAGTCCCAAACATAACCAAAACCAAAAACCTAAACTCAACCCAAACCTTGTTTCACCTTCCAACTCAACCCTAACCCAGTCCCAAACATAACCAAAACCAAAAACCTAAACTCAACCCAAACCTTGTTTCACCTTCCAACTCAACCCTAACCCAGTCCCAAACATAACCAAAACTAAAAACCTAAACTCAACCCAAACCTTGTTTCACCTTCCAACTCAACCCTAACCCAGTCTCACCTTCCAACTCAACCATAACCCAGTCCCAAACATAACCAAAACCAAAAACCTAAACTCAACCCAAACCTTGTTTCACCTTTCAACTCAACCCTAACCCAGTCCCAAACATAACCAAAACAAAAAACCTAAACTCAACCCAAACCTTGTTTCACCTTCCAACTCAACCCTAACCCAGTCCCAAACATAACCAAAACCAAAAACCTAAACTCAACCCAAACCTTGTTTCACCTTCCAACTCAACCCTAACCCAGTCCCAAACATAACCAAATCCAAAAACCTAAACTCAACCCAATCCTTGTTTCACCTTCCAACTCAACCCAAACCCAGTCCCAAACATAACTAAAACCAAAAACGTAAACTCAACCCAAACCTTGTTTCACCTTTCAACTCAACCCTAACCCAGTCCCAAACATAACCAAAACAAAAAACCTAAACTCAACCCAAACCTTGTTTCACCTTCCAACTCAACCCTAACCCAGTCCCAAACATAACCAAAACCAAAAACCTAAACTCAACCCAAACCTTGTTTCACCTTCCAACTCAACCCTAACCCTGTTCCAAACATAACCAAAACCAAAAACCTAAACTCAACCCAAACCTTGTTTCACCTTCCAACTCAACCCTAACCCAGTCTCACCTTCCAACTCAACCATAACCCAGTCCCAAACTTAACCAAAACCAAAAACCTAAACTCAACCCAAACCTTGTTTCACCTTCCAACTCAACCCTAACCCAGTCTCCCCTTCCAACTCAACCATAACCCAGTCCCAAACATAACCAAAACCCAAAACCTAAACTCAACCCAAGCCTTGTTTCACCTTCCAACTCAACCCTAACCCAGTCCCAAACATAACCAAAACCAAAAACCTAAACTCTCCCCAAACCTTGTTTCACCTTTCAACTCAACCCTAACCCAGTCCCAAACATAACCAAATCCAAAAACCTAAACTCAACCCAATCCTTGTTTCACCTTCCAACTCAACCCAAACCCAGTCCCAAACATAACTAAAACCAAAAACGTAAACTCAACCCAAACCTTGTTTCACCTTTCAACTCAACCCTAACCCAGTCCCAAACATAACCAAAACAAAAAACCTAAACTCAACCCAAACCTTGTTTCACCTTCCAACTCAACCCTAACCCAGTCCCAAACATAACCAAAACCAAAAACCTAAACTCAACCCAAACCTTGTTTCGCCTTCCAACTCAACCCTAACCCTGTTCCAAACATAACCAAAACCAAAAACCTAAACTCAACCCAAACCTTGTTTCACCTTCCAACTCAACCCTAACCCAGTCTCACCTTCCAACTCAACCATAACCCAGTCCCAAACATAACCAAAACCAAAAACCTAAACTCAACCCAAACCTTGTTTCACCTTCCAACTCAACCCTAACCCAGTCTCACCTTCCAACTCAACCATAACCCAGTCCCAAACATAACCAAAACCAAAAACCTAAACTCAACCCAAACCTTGTTTCACCTTCCAACTCAACCCAAACCTTGTTTCACCTTCCAACTCAACCCAAACCCAGTCTCACCTTCCAACTCAACCATAACCCAGTCCCAAACATAACCAAAACCAAAAACCTAAACTCAACCCAAACCTTGTTTCACCTTCCAACTCAACCCTAACCCAGTCCCAAACATAACCAAAACCAAAAACCTAAACTCAACCCAAACCTTGTTTCACCTTCCAACTCAACCCAAACCTTGTTTCACCTTCCAACTCAACCCAAACCCAGTCTCACCTTCCAACTCAACCATAACCCAGTCCCAAACATAACCAAAACCAAAAACCTAAACTCAACCCAAACCTTGTTTCACCTTCCAACTCAACCCTAACCCAGTCCCAAACATAACCAAAACCAAAAACCTAAACTCAACCCAAACCTTGTTTCACCTTCCAACTCAACCCTAACCCTGTCCCAAACATAACCAAAACCAAAAACCTAAACTCATCCCAAACCTTGTTTCACCTTCCAACTCAACCCAAACCCAGTCTCACCTTCCAACTCAACCCTAACCCAGTCCCAAACATAACCAAAACCAAAAACCTAAACTCAATCCAAACCTTGTTTCACCTTCCCACTCAACCCTAACCCAGTCCCAAACATAACCAAAACCAAAAACCTAAACTCAACCCAAACCTTGTTTCACCTTCCAACTCAACCCTAACCCAGTCTCACCTTCCAACTCAACCATAACCCAGTCCCAAACATAACCAAAACCAAAAACCTAAACTCAACCCAAACCTTGTTTCACCTTCCAACTCAACCCTAACCCAGTCCCAAACATAACCAAAACCAAAAACCTAAACTCAACCCAAACCTTGTTTCACCTTCCAACTCAACCCTAACCCAGTCCCAAACATAACCAAAACTAAAAACCTAAACTCAACCCAAACCTTGTTTCACCTTCCAACTCAACCCTAACCCAGTCTCACCTTCCAACTCAACCATAACCCAGTCCCAAACATAACCAAAACCAAAAACCTAAACTCAACCCAAACTTTGTTTCACTTTCCAACTCAACCCTAACCCAGTCCCAAACATAACCAAAACCCAAAACCTAAACTCATCCCAAACCTTGTTTTAGCTTCCAACTCAACCCTAACCCTGTCCCAAACATAACCAAAACCAAAAACCTAGACTCAACCCAAACCTTGTTTCACCTTCCAACTCAACCCAAACCCAGTCTCACCTTCCAACTCAACCCTAACCCAGTCCCAAACATAACCAAAACCAAAAACCTAAACTCATCCCAAACCTTGTTTCACCTTCAAACTCAACCCAAACCCAGTCTCACCTTCCAACTCAACCATAACCCAGTCCCAAACATAACCAAAACCAAAAACCTAAACTCATCCCAAACCTTGTTTCACCTTCAAACTCAACCCAAACCCAGTCTCACCTTCCAACTCAACCATAACCCAGTCCCAAACATAACCAAAACCAAAAACCTAAACTCAATCCAAACCTTGTTTCACCTTCCCACTCAACCCTAACCCAGTCCCAAACATAACCAAAACCAAAAACCTAAACTCAACCCAAACCTTGTTTCACCTTCCAACTCAACCCTAACCCAGTCTCACCTTCCAACTCAACCATAACCCAGTCCCAAACATAACCAAAACCAAAAACCTAAACTCAACCCAAACCTTGTTTCACCTTCCAACTCAACCCTAACCCAGTCCCAAACATAACCAAAACCAAAAACCTAAACTCAACCCAAACCTTGTTTCACCTTCCAACTCAACCCTAACCCAGTCTCACCTTCCAACTCAACCATAACCCAGTCCCAAACATAACCAAAACCAAAAACCTAAACTCAACCCAAACCTTGTTTCACTTTCCAACTAAACCCTAACCCTGTCCCAAACATAACCAAAACCAAAAACCTAAACTCAACCCAAACCTAGTCTCACCTTCCAACTCAACCATAACCCAGTCCCAAACATAACCAAAACCAAAAACCTAAACTCAACCCAAACCCAGTCTCACCTTCCAACTCAACCATAACCCAGTCCCAAACATAACCAAAACCAAAAACCTAAACTCAACCCAAACCTTGTTTCACCTTCCAACTCAACCCAAACCCAGTCTCACCTTCCAGGATTCGCCGAAAAGTGCAGGTTCTGTTTCAGTGGCGCCCGCCGGTGTCAAAAAGTCGTTGTCAGCATTGTCGTCATAGAAACCACAAAGACCACCAATCTTTCCTTTATACCTGGGGGCTACTTTTACATAAACTCTCGTGGCTGCGTAATGGAAGGAATTTAAATATCTTAATTAATATTATTTTGTTATACAGGGGTCATTTTGTGGCTTGACCGCACCTTAACAATACAATTCCCTCAAAAAACCAAAATGATTTAGCTACTTTTTTTCTGAAGTTTTCAAGTAGCCATAGAAATGATTCACGTTATTATAGAATTATTGCTTCTATTTCATGCTATATTTACAACACAATATAAATAGTACATTACAATCAACATAAAGTAGAATATTAACTATTGTAACGGGATTGACTAACATCCATCCCACATTAACGAAGATCCACTGTCAGACGTCACAAAAACAAACTTCCCCGCCTTGAATATAACCAATCCATCAACTTCTGTCGGCATATCGGTCGGTACATCGTTTATCTCGAGTTTGCGGCCGCGCATTAAATTAACTTTTATGTTGTGAAACTAAAGAAATTTATAAAATGTAGTTTCAATATAATATGTTACGAAATATTTATGGTAAAGATTTATTAAATGGTTACGGTGAAAGTTGTTCCAAATTGCTCCAAGCTGCAGGAGAAAAATTATATTGTGTGGAAGAATTTTCAGGCCGTGAAATACGTAAAAAAAACGGGACATACCTGAAGTATTACTGATCTTGTACCAGTAACTTCGCTAGTACCACAAGGGACATACCTCAAGTATTACTGATCTTGTACCAGTAACTTAGCTAGTACCACAAGGGAAAACCTGAAGAATTACTGATTTTGTACCATAGTAACTTCCCTAGTACCACAAGGGACATACCTGAAGTATTACTGATTGTGTACCATAGTAACTTCCCTAGTACCACAAGGGACATACCTAAAGTATTATTGATCTTGTACCATAGAAACTTCGCTAGTACCACAAGGGACATACCTGAAGTATTACTAATCTTGTACCAGTAACTTCGCTAGTACCACAAGGAGGGACATACCTGAAGTATTACTGATTTTGTACAAGTAACTTCCCTAGTACCACAAGGGACATACCTGAAGTATTACTGATCTTGTACCAGTAACTTAGCTAGTACCACAAGGGAAAACCTGAAGAATTACTGATTTTGTACCATAGTAACTTCCCTAGTACCACAAGGGACATACCTGAAGTATTACTGATTGTGTACCATAGTAACTTCCCTAGTACCACAAGGGACATACCTAAAGTATTATTGATCTTGTACCATAGAAACTTCGCTAGTACCACAAGGGACATACCTAAAGTATTATTGATCTTGTACCATAGAAACTTCGCGAGTACCACAAGGGACATACCTGAAGTATTACTGATCTTGTACCAGTAACTTCGCTAGTTCCACAAGGCACATACCTGAAGAATTACTGATTTTGTACCATAGTAACTTCCCTATTACCACAAGGGACATACCTGAGTATTACTGATTTTGTACAAGTAACTTCGCTAGTTCCACAAGGGACATACCTGAAGAATTACTGATTTTGTACCAGTAACTTCCCTAGTACCACAAGGGACATACCTGAAGTATTACTGATTTTGTACCAGTAACTTAGCTAGTACCACAAGGGACATACCTGAAGAATTACTGATTTTGTACCAGAAACTTACCTAGTACCACAAGGGACATACCTGAAGTATTACTGATTGTGTACCAGTAATTTCGCTAGTACCACAAGGGACATACCTGAAGAATTACTGATTTTGTACCATAGTAACTTCGCTAGTACCACAAGGGACATACCTGAAGTATTACTGATTTTGTACCAGTAACTTCCCTACTACCACAAGGGACATACCTGAAGAATTACTGATTTTGTACCAGTAACTTCGCTAGTACCACAAGGGACATACCTGAAGAATTACTGATTTTGTACCAGTAAATTCCCTAGTAACACAAGGGACATACCTGAAGTATTACTGATTGTGTACCAGTAACTTCGCTAGTACCACAAGGGACATACCTGAAGAATTACTGATTTTGTACCAGTAAATTCCCTAGTACCACAAGGGACATACCTGAATTATTACTGATTGTGTACCAGTAACTTCGCTAGTACCACAAGGGACATACCTGAAGAATTACTGATTTTGTACCAGTAACTTCGCCAGTACCACAAGGGACATACCTGAAGAATTACTGATTTTGTACCAGTAACTTCCCTAGTACCACAAGGGACATACCTGAAGAATTACTGATTTTGTACCAGTAACTTCGCTAGTACCACAAGGGACATACCTGAAGAATTACTGATTTTGTACCAGTAACTTCCCTAGTACCACAAGGGACATACCTGAAGTATTACTGATTGTGTACCAGTAACTTCGCTAGTACCACAAGGGACATACCTGAAGAATTACTGATTTTGTACCAGTAACTTCGCTAGTACCACAAGGGACATACCTGAAGAATTACTGATTTTGTACCTGTAACTTCCCTAGTACCACAAGGGACATACCTGAAGAATTACTGATTTTGTACCAGTACCTTCGCTAGTACCACAAGGGACATACCTGAAGAATTACTGATTTTGTACCAGTAACTTCCCTAGTACCACAAGGGACATACCTGAAGAATTACTGATTTTGTACCAGTAACTTCGCTAGTACCACAAGGGACATACCTGAAGAATACTGATTTTGTACCAGTAACTTCCCTAGTACCACAAGGGACATACCTGAAGTATTACTGATGAGAATGATAGTATAATAACATAGTTGATACAATGGATTTCAAATTGCACTATTACACCCTATCACCAAATCTGATTTATACAATGAGGTACAGTGATACGGATGTAAGGGGGAAATTCAAAACAGTTGGTTGTGGGGCGAGCCACGAAGTTGGCGGAGCCTTAGCGAATTGACACTGTTAGGGGGTGGGTCAATTTATGCAAATAGTTGTCGTCGTCGTCGTCGTCGTCGTTGTCGTCGTCGTCGTTGTCGTCGTCGTTACGATTTTGACATGCTAATAACTTTGTCGGATTTAAAGCTGCCAAGTTGAAAATTTGTAGGTATCAATATGAGCAAAAGTTGAGATTTTTGAGAGACTTTCAGACACCATCAGTGCAATGGTCTCCCGCTAGAGGGCCACATGTCTAAACATTAAATGGCCACCCATTTCTTTGCTTTTAATCCGTTTAAGCTGAAACTTGGGAAGTATGTACTAGACCATTAGCTGTAAATTTCAAAGGAGGCTAATCTGTCTGCAGTTCTCCAGTCTGCCGCTAGAGGGCGAAATGTCCCGAATGTGAAATTATTCTTCCATTTAGTTGTTTATGATCTGATTACGCTGAAACTTGTCATATATGTACTAGATGACATCCTGAGTCTTTGTGTGGACAGTAATCGGTCCGACGTTTTCCAGTCTGCCGGTAGAGGGCCACATGTCTAAACATTAAATGGCCACCCATTTCTTTGCTTTTAATCCGTTTAAGCTGAAACTTGGGAAGTATGTACTAGACCATTAGCTGTAAATTTCAAAGGAGGCTAATCTGTCTGCAGTTCTCCAGTCTGCCGCTAGAGGGCGAAATGTCCCGAATGTGAAATTATTCTTCCATTTAGTTGTTTATGATCTGATTACGCTGAAACTTGTCATATATGTACTAGAAGACATCCTAAGTCTTTGTGTGGACAGTAATCGGTCCGGAGTTTTCGAGTCTGCCGCTAGAGGGCGAAATGTAGGAAAGTGATAACCTTCGCGAATTCCTTGATCTTAATCTATTTAAGCTGAATTTTGGAATATACAGTACCGGTATGTACTAGACCACACGCCTCGTCTTTGTGAGGAAGGTGATCGATCCGTAGTTCTTTAATATGCCGCTAGAGGGCTAAATGTATGAAAGTGAAAAACTTCCAACATTTCGTTATTTATGATCCGTCAATCGGAAACTTGGTAGATATGTAATAGACCATAGGCTGTGGCTTTGTAGGGAAACTAATCCTTCCTTCTTCAGTTACCCAGTCTCCCGCTAGAGGGTTAACGTTTTCCGGGAAAATCTTATCCTATGTTTTTATAATCCTTTCGAGTTGATACTTAGCATTAACTCATTTCACGTGCTGCGCGAAGGCCCCACTTCGTGTTTATGTTGTAGGCCTACTGGTCAGCTATTGTAGGCCTGTACGACTGCGCTGTACTACCAGGCTACGGCTCAGTGTCGGCGTTGTCCAACCGAATGGAGGCATCAGACACTGGACAATGAACCGGCCGTTTAGAGGCTGACCTACAACCTCGAAGGCAGAGCAGGGAGGAACGAAGCAACGCGAAGTTTAACTTGCGCCGGATCCACGTGACGCATTCCGAGTACCTGACCTCGCGTTTGTCCGCGAGCTTCTGTCCCAGGCGCTTAACAAACTGGCGCGTGGTTGGCGCCATCCCGCCAAAGGCCGAGAATATGAGGGGGACGAAAGTAGAATGTTCCACCTCCCGTATCTTCTCCTCGTACTTAAGAATCTTACGATTCTCGTGGTGGAGGTGCGCTGCGTCTAGGGACATAGCCGCGTTCGTTGCCGCCAGCGGGTTAAGTATTACTGATTGTTACGGAAGCCCATAAGGGTCACCCTTTCGCGTGTGCGTGTGCATTCCTAAAAAATTGCTAAAGCTGTCTATGTGAGTGTTTACCTCTGCAGCTCTGTGTGTGAGTGTATAGGCCCAAAAGTGTTGGCAAATATACCAAAGGGCTAACTTTGCAAGCTCTTTTTCCGCTATTGTGCTAACTTTTCCAAAGTGCTAACTCAAAGTGCTAACTCGTGGTCCTTGCAATCTGAAACTTTGTCAAAACGTTTTTTAGACCATTTCCCACAAGTTAGCATTTTACCACTTTTGCAGTCCAGTGTGTCATGTGTATGAAAAACTTGGCCCCCCTTAGCGGCATTATGGGAACTGGTACTTTTCAAACACACTTAAACACTCAAGAGTATGGAATGGCCATAATGCTAACTTACAAACACACTTCTTACACTTACATTCCATTTGTACCAACTACCAAGTGTTAAATGATTATAAGACCGCAAATACCCTAATACGCTAACTCTCTGAATGTTAATTGCGAATACCCCTCCGTTTCGCGAATAGCCAATTGTACACGTATAACCTAATAATAAAAGCGTTTTGCACAAACTGCGGGAGCGCTAAAGTCTTAACTTATTACTTTTAGATAGTCTTTGAAAGTACTCTATACAAAGTCCTAACCCGATAACTGTGTATTGTCATGGAAACGTAATGGTTTCTTACCTGGACATCCATACAATGTATTTCAATTTATTGCACAGGCGACATATTATTATGTAGTGAGTAATTGCCGTGAAATGGAAATACCTAGATATATTGACAATCGTTATTTCAAAATTCATCCGGTCTAATTGTTGAGATAACCCAAATTGAGGTTCTAAATTTGTGAAAATATTAGTGAAACAATTTTATGGTTAAAGATAAAACTCTATTTGTTTTTATGTAGAGTAATGCGTAATTTTATTCCACAAATTTGCCTTTTCTTTTATAGCAGGTAAATTGCAATAATTAGTGCATTATAGGCGTACCTAAACGTGCGCTATTTTTATGAAAATTAACAACTTCTCGATGTGGTGATATCCTCGTAACGCAGCTAAGTAATAATCACTAACTTAGTAACAATAAACTTCTATAACAAATATTGATAGTATTTCCCATTACTGATAACCATTGACTGTAGGCGAAGTGTAAGTTTAGTTGATGTACCAACTGCAATTAATTGCATAAAAAGGATATGAATTTCATTAATATTCCTAAACATTACAATATTAACGCTAATAATTAAGCATTCAGAACGCCCTTAAATTGACATAATTTAACAAAATGGCACCATTTTGTGAAAAGGGCACTGTCAACGTTTATGAATGAATGACCCTTGTATATTTATGGAAACATCCCTCGCCACCCACGCTCGGTACATAAATACTGCTTATGTGAAACCTTTCACACAATCATGTAAAATAGTTATAGTTTCACTTTTATCAATTTACAATATTTGCAGGAAAAAATAATACAATTCAATCATTACTCGTGTAATATCAGTTATAAATCGGTAAAATATGAAAGTTCCTTTACATAAATCATTACGTCGGTTTTTCTGACTTTTATTGTCTGCTATATTTTAATTTTTTTTACCTATTATCAATAATGTTTTTTACTTTCTCTCGTGTTATTTTAATTTTCGTTGGTTAGTCAATCACACTTATATTCAATTTGTACTAAGTGCTAAATGATTGTAAGACCGAAAATACCCTAACTCGCCGAATGTTGATGGCGAATACCCCCCAGTTTCGCAAATAACCAATTTCACATCGAACACAAAAATAAAACCGTTTGCATAAACTCCGGGAGCGCTAAAGTCCTAACTTATACTTTCTTTTGAAAGTACTTTATACAAAGTCCTAACCCGATAATTTTGTATTGTCATGGAAACCTAATGGTTTCTTACCTGGACATTGACAACTAGTCTAATGAAACATAGGCAAACCGAAATTTATTCCCAGACTGAAACGAATAAGAATGGTGAAATGGAAAACTTACACATAGATAGACAATCGTTATTAGAATATTTCCTCGTTTCGTCTATTGTTGAGATAAAATACATAAAACACAAACTCAAACTGTGTCAAATTTAATTTGGGTTGTAAATTGGTGAAATTAGTTAGCGAAACAATAAATATAATATGCGTCAGATTAATAATTAACAATTGTTAAAATTCAAAACAATTAAAATTCACTATAATGATAGGCTGCTCAGAGTAACTTAAACCCACATAAATAATTCCCTTGAGTGAATTCTATCCGCGTAGGAGAAATTAAATATAAAAATGTTAATTACGCGATCATTTTAGAAATTTTGATCTTATGAAAAGATAATGAAAGGAGTCATAGTGAAATTATCATATTATAGCAACGTTTCAAAACCAATCCGGATAATTCTAAAGTGCCGGGGGAAAATAAATTACCACAGTCCAAGAATTGGATCCGCACCTAACTAATATATCGTGGACACTGATAAAACACAAGATATACTGTATAATAATAATTTTGATGAAAAATATGAAGCATTAGTTGCATCATTAACTGAAATATGACTCATCTCATTGCACCGATTCAAATGAATAGCCTTCAATTATTATATAGGAGCTACAGCAATTTTGATATTTTGTATCTCTTAGAATTTTCCCAGGAGTCTTTTTCCCAAGTTTTGTTTTGAATCCGTTACTGTAAAATGATGATCCATTACCAAATTTAATATAACATTCCCTTGCAATAAATAGACCTATATACTGATCTGAAATTTTCAAAACCAAGTTTCATATCGTCACTACTGTAATCTTTGACAAGTTTTTCTGAAAAATGAAAAATCAGGTATCCCGAATGCCAACTAGCTAGGATCGGCATGCTGCATTGCAGCTGCATTTTTAAAAATGCTGTGCCGGCTTGTCGACAAAATTGCGCCGCCACAACTCCCTATCACCCATGCAGGGTTGTTTGAATTAAATCATTTGATTTAAATCATTGATTTAAATCATGATTTAAATCACATATAAAAATAAAAAAAAATCAGATAGTTTTGATTTTTTTAAAATCATGAATTTTATCAATCATGCTTTAAGGCCAGGATAAACACTGATTATTAATAAATGATTCAAATTACCTAAATATTTACATGAAAATACAGTATCATCTCGCATTTCCAATACCGTACAGTATTCACAGGCCCATTAATTAAGTTGTACTTTAGAGTTCTATTCAGTTTGTTGTTTATTTAGTTTATATTCGAATTCAGACTTTTCGGGATTTCCGGGATCGGGACCGGGATTATTCCTCTCGAGATCCCGTTTTACGGGATCGGTATTGCAATTTTGGATTAAATTCATCAAAGATAATAGTATATAAGGCAGGTTTTCAGTAACACTCACTTTATTTTAAACTTTTCTGAAATATTAGTAAGATAAAGTTATATTAAAATTATCTTATAATTGATTACTGGATGGTTTACTGAAATAAAAATTAGATATAATCAAAACATTTCCGTTCTGCTGGAACTTTTTTTAGATGTTCAACAAATTTATTTAACCATTTAAACTTCGGGATCCCGTTTCAAAAAAGTCGGAATTGAGATTCGATATTTCGCTGGGATCCCGGTTTTTCGGTTTTTTTTAAACATTAGTGCATTGATGAAGCCAGAAGTCTTCCGATTGTTTAAATATAAAATCTGATTTAAATAAAAAAATCTGATGTAAATAAGAAAAAAGTGATTTAAATGGGTGACTACAAAACAAAGACCAAAGACCTAAATAATAAAGACCTGCATAATCTTTGAAACATGTGTTAACTTTCGTTTATTGTTTTGGTTCCACCAACAAGCCTCTGTAACATGCTCCTTTACTAACCTGTTCCTTTAAATGCAATGTAACCTAACGCTCTTTGGCACCTGTACAAAACAAAGATATAAAGTCGCGTTACGTCCTAAAGGGGATTAGGTCCCATTGCCATATAGCGTTAGGTCCCATTGCCATTTACAGGAGCAGGTTAGTAAAGGAGCAGGTTACAGAGGCGTGTTTGGGGAACCAAAACAATAAACGAAAGTTAACACATGTATTTCATACAGGTCTTTGTTATTTGGGTCTTTGCTTTTTAGTCACCCGATTTAAATGAAAAAAAATCTGCTTTAAATCAAATAAATTTGATTTAAATCAAAAAAATCTGATTTTTTTGATTAAAAAAAAATCATGATTTTTATCAACCCTGCACCCATGACATTTGCTAGATCATCCGCATCTTCAAGACCAGTGTCCTTTAAGATGCGTCTCAAGAAAGTCATGGGCTGTCCACCATGCTTATTCAGTCCATGAGGCTGCCAAAGTATAAGTTTATGCAC
Source organism: Nemertoderma westbladi (assembly GCA_032718475.1). NCBI lineage: Eukaryota > Metazoa > Xenacoelomorpha > Nemertodermatida > Nemertodermatidae > Nemertoderma > Nemertoderma westbladi. The sequence goes on along the minus strand of JAUCBJ010001975.1, from coordinate 23,375 downwards.
TGGCTGGTCCTCACGGTGAAAGCAATGTCCTGCAAAGCGGAGGCGATTTTGTTCTAGTGTCAAGCTTGGGGGAACCAATGAGACACCTCCAATGTTATATAGTGTCTGGTTGGAGATGTGTGCATTGTACTTGACACAATGTACCTGGCGTAGCATTCTTGTAAATGTGCCATCCAGAGATTTGGTGTCCTCAGCAGTTAGAGCCCAACATGGACTCTCATAGAGAGGTACTGGAACTACTGCTGCTCTAAATAATCGGACCTTAAGTTTCCGATTAATTCTCGGTGACTTCCAAATCCTGCAAAGCATATTCAAGGCTGCCCAATGCTTTCCCTTACGTATTCGACGGTCCTCATCATCCCAGGTAACAGAAGTCGTCGATAATTGAAGAATATAAAAAAAGAACGACAGGCATCTGGCTGTTCAAGGACTTCTTGACTTCTTCAAGGCCTTTGATTCAGTCTCTCGCTCACGTATGTTCAGCATACTTTCATTATATGGGATTCCTGATGAAATTATTGCAGCAATCAGATGAGTATACGATGGTTCGACAACATTTGTGTCTACTGTTGACGGTGACACAGAACCATTTGAAGTGTCATGGGTCGTCCTCCAAGGAGACACACTTGCACCATTCTTGTTCATTATTGTGGTTGACTATGTTCTACGCATGTCCTTAGATCATCATAATGATGATGGGGTGATGATAACTCCACCTACTGGCTCCAGAAGTCGAGGAAATCCTGCCAAGTCCCTAACTAATCTAGACTTTGCTGATGACTTAGGAGTACTCTCAGAATCATTATAGGGAGCCAAACGGCTCCTCAGCTCATTAGAACATGCTGCTTCTAGTGTTGGTCTTTTTATTAACTCCAGAAAGACCAAAATCTTGACAGTTAACTTTGAAAGTCCTCAGCAAGTCTCTGATCGGATGAGCATAAGCTCAAAGGATGGTATGCTTGAGCATGTGGACGACTTCTGTTACCTGGGATCATGGATCCGGAAGTCAGGTGAGGACCTTCGAATACGAAAGGGAAAGGCATGGGCAGCCTTGAATAGGCTTTCCAGGATTTGCAAGTCACCTAGAATTAATCGGAAACTTAAGGTCCGATTATTTAGAGCAGCAGTAGTTCCAGTACTCCTCTATGGGAGTCCATGCTGGGCTCTAACTGCTGAGGACACCAAATCTCTGGATGGCACATTCACAAGAATGCTACGCCGGATTCATTGTGTCAAGTACAATGCACACATCTCCAACCAGACACTATATAACATTGTAGGTGTCTCATTGGTTCCCCCAAGCTTGACACTAGAACAAAATCGCCTCCGCTTTGCAGGACATTGCTTTCGCCGTGAGGATCAGCCAGTGCATAATCTTGTACTTTGGCAGCCTCATGGAGTGAATAAGCATGGTGGACAGCCCATGACTTTCTTGAGACGCATCTTAAAGGACACTGGCCTTGAAGATGCGGATGATCTAGCAAATGTCATGGGTGATAGGGAGTTGTGGCGGTGCAATTTTGTTGACAAGCCGACACAGCATTCTTAAAAATGCAGCTGCAATGCAGCATGCCGATCCTAGTAGTAGTAGTGTCGAACCATCGTATACTGATCTGTTTGCTGCAATAATTTCATCAGGAATCCCATATAATGAAAGTATGCTGAACATACGTGAGAGAGAGACTGAATCAAAGGCCTTGAAGAAGTCAACAAAGATAACAGCCAGATGCCTATCTTTCTTTTTTGATAACTCTTCAATTATCCTTCGGGTATCCTATGGGCTCCATGGTCCCACGAATGCCGAATTGGCCGAATGCCAAAATAAGGATCACGAGACGAATTACAGAAATGCTGAAATGTTTGATCCTGTTTAAACACTTAGTTAGTAGGCCTACAACATGAATAAACCATGCAGTTAGGTAGGTGTATAATAATACTTTTCGGGTTTGCAATTAGCACAACAATAATTTGACCTTGCAGTTAGGTGTATAATAATACTGTTCGGGTTTGCAGTTAGCACAACATTAATTAGACCTTGCAGTTAGGTGTATAGTAATACTGTTCAGGTTTGCAGTTAGCACAACATTAATTAGACCATGCAGTTAGGTGTATAATAATACTGTTCGGGTTTGTAATTAGCACATCATTAATTAGACCTTGCAGTTAGGTGTATAATAATATTGTTCGGGTTTGCAGTTAGCACAACATTAATTAGACCTTGCAGTTAGGTGTATAGTAATACTGTTCAGGTTTGCAGTTAGCACAACATTAATAGACAATGCAGTTAGGGCTATGGTATATGTGTAGTCTTTACCACCCTTGTACTCTAGCGACCTTCCAGAGAATTTGAAAGTTAGGTGTATAGTTGATTTGCATGCGTCTGGAACAGTTAGCACTTTGGACGAAAAAGAGCACGTTAGCGTTTCGAGTGGTTTGCCGGTATAGGTGGGTCACCCTTTCGCGTGTGCGTGTTCTTTCCTAAAAAATGGCTAAAGCTGTCTGTGTGAGTGTTTACCTCTGTGTGTGAGTGTATACCTCTGTGTGTGAGTGTATAGCTCTGTGTGTGAGTGTATACCTGTGTGTGAGTGTTGGCAAATATACCAAAGGGCTAACTTTGCAAGCTCTTTTTCCGCTATTGTGCTAACTTTTCCAAAGTGCTAACTCAAAGTGCTAACTCGTGGTCCTTGCAATCTGAAACTTTGTCAAAACGTTTTTTAGACCATTTCCCACAAGTTAGCATTTTACCACTTTTGCAGTCCAGTGTGTCATGTGTATGAAAAACTTGGCCCCCCTTAGCGGCATTATGGGAACTGGTACTTTTCAAACACACTTAAACACTCAAGAGTATGGAATGGCCATAATGCTAACTTACAAACACACTTCTTACACTTACATTCCATTTGTACCAACTACCAAGTGTTAAATGATTATAAGACCGCAAATACCCTAATACGCTAACTCTCTGAATGTTAATTGCGAATACCCCTCCGTTTCGCGAATAGCCAATTGTACACGTATAACCTAATAATAAAAGCGTTTTGCACAAACTGCGGGAGCGCTAAAGTCTTAACTTATTACTTTTAGATAGTCTTTGAAAGTACTCTATACAAAGTCCTAACCCGATAACTGTGTATTGTCATGGAAACGTAATGGTTTCTTACCTGGACATCCATACAATGTATTTCAATTTATTGCACAGGCGACATATTATTATGTAGTGAGTAATTGCCGTGAAATGGAAATACCTAGATATATTGACAATCGTTATTTCAAAATTCATCCGGTCTAATTGTTGAGATAACCCAAATTGAGGTTCTAAATTTGTGAAAATATTAGTGAAACAATTTTATGGTTAAAGATAAAACTCTATTTGTTTTTATGTAGAGTAATGCGTAATTTTATTCCACAAATTTGCCTTTTCTTTTATAGCAGGTAAATTGCAATAATTAGTGCATTATAGGCGTACCTAAACGTGCGCTATTTTTATGAAAATTAACAACTTCTCGATGTGGTGATATCCTCGTAACGCAGCTAAGTAATAATCACTAACTTAGTAACAATAAACTTCTATAACAAATATTGATAGTATTTCCCATTACTGATAACCATTGACTGTAGGCGAAGTGTAAGTTTAGTTGATGTACCAACTGCAATTAATTGCATAAAAAGGATATGAATTTCATTAATATTCCTAAACATTACAATATTAACGCTAATAATTAAGCATTCAGAACGCCCTTAAATTGACATAATTTAACAAAATGGCACCATTTTGTGAAAAGGGCACTGTCAACGTTTATGAATGAATGACCCTTGTATATTTATGGAAACATCCCTCGCCACCCACGCTCGGTACATAAATACTGCTTATGTGAAACCTTTCACACAATCATGTAAAATAGTTATAGTTTCACTTTTATCAATTTACAATATTTGCAGGAAAAAATAATACAATTCAATCATTACTCGTGTAATATCAGTTATAAATCGGTAAAATATGAAAGTTCCTTTACATAAATCATTACGTCGGTTTTTCTGACTTTTATTGTCTGCTATATTTTAATTTTTTTTACCTATTATCAATAATGTTTTTTACTTTCTCTCGTGTTATTTTAATTTTCGTTGGTTAGTCAATCACACTTATATTCAATTTGTACTAAGTGCTAAATGATTGTAAGACCGAAAATACCCTAACTCGCCGAATGTTGATGGCGAATACCCCCCAGTTTCGCAAATAACCAATTTCACATCGAACACAAAAATAAAACCGTTTGCATAAACTCCGGGAGCGCTAAAGTCCTAACTTATACTTTCTTTTGAAAGTACTTTATACAAAGTCCTAACCCGATAATTTTGTATTGTCATGGAAACCTAATGGTTTCTTACCTGGACATTGACAACTAGTCTAATGAAACATAGGCAAACCGAAATTTATTCCCAGACTGAAACGAATAAGAATGGTGAAATGGAAAACTTACACATAGATAGACAATCGTTATTAGAATATTTCCTCGTTTCGTCTATTGTTGAGATAAAATACATAAAACACAAACTCAAACTGTGTCAAATTTAATTTGGGTTGTAAATTGGTGAAATTAGTTAGCGAAACAATAAATATAATATGCGTCAGATTAATAATTAACAATTGTTAAAATTCAAAACAATTAAAATTCACTATAATGATAGGCTGCTCAGAGTAACTTAAACCCACATAAATAATTCCCTTGAGTGAATTCTATCCGCGTAGGAGAAATTAAATATAAAAATGTTAATTACGCGATCATTTTAGAAATTTTGATCTTATGAAAAGATAATGAAAGGAGTCATAGTGAAATTATCATATTATAGCAACGTTTCAAAACCAATCCGGATAATTCTAAAGTGCCGGGGGAAAATAAATTACCACAGTCCAAGAATTGGATCCGCACCTAACTAATATATCGTGGACACTGATAAAACACAAGATATACTGTATAATAATAATTTTGATGAAAAATATGAAGCATTAGTTGCATCATTAACTGAAATATGACTCATCTCATTGCACCGATTCAAATGAATAGCCTTCAATTATTATATAGGAGCTACAGCAATTTTGATATTTTGTATCTCTTAGAATTTTCCCAGGAGTCTTTTTCCCAAGTTTTGTTTTGAATCCGTTACTGTAAAATGATGATCCATTACCAAATTTAATATAACATTCCCTTGCAATAAATAGACCTATATACTGATCTGAAATTTTCAAAACCAAGTTTCATATCGTCACTACTGTAATCTTTGACAAGTTTTTCTGAAAAATGAAAAATCAGGTATCCCGAATGCCAACTAGCTAGGATCGGCATGCTGCATTGCAGCTGCATTTTTAAAAATGCTGTGCCGGCTTGTCGACAAAATTGCGCCGCCACAACTCCCTATCACCCATGCAGGGTTGTTTGAATTAAATCATTTGATTTAAATCATTGATTTAAATCATGATTTAAATCACATATAAAAATAAAAAAAAATCAGATAGTTTTGATTTTTTTAAAATCATGAATTTTATCAATCATGCTTTAAGGCCAGGATAAACACTGATTATTAATAAATGATTCAAATTACCTAAATATTTACATGAAAATACAGTATCATCTCGCATTTCCAATACCGTACAGTATTCACAGGCCCATTAATTAAGTTGTACTTTAGAGTTCTATTCAGTTTGTTGTTTATTTAGTTTATATTCGAATTCAGACTTTTCGGGATTTCCGGGATCGGGACCGGGATTATTCCTCTCGAGATCCCGTTTTACGGGATCGGTATTGCAATTTTGGATTAAATTCATCAAAGATAATAGTATATAAGGCAGGTTTTCAGTAACACTCACTTTATTTTAAACTTTTCTGAAATATTAGTAAGATAAAGTTATATTAAAATTATCTTATAATTGATTACTGGATGGTTTACTGAAATAAAAATTAGATATAATCAAAACATTTCCGTTCTGCTGGAACTTTTTTTAGATGTTCAACAAATTTATTTAACCATTTAAACTTCGGGATCCCGTTTCAAAAAAGTCGGAATTGAGATTCGATATTTCGCTGGGATCCCGGTTTTTCGGTTTTTTTTAAACATTAGTGCATTGATGAAGCCAGAAGTCTTCCGATTGTTTAAATATAAAATCTGATTTAAATAAAAAAATCTGATGTAAATAAGAAAAAAGTGATTTAAATGGGTGACTACAAAACAAAGACCAAAGACCTAAATAATAAAGACCTGCATAATCTTTGAAACATGTGTTAACTTTCGTTTATTGTTTTGGTTCCACCAACAAGCCTCTGTAACATGCTCCTTTACTAACCTGTTCCTTTAAATGCAATGTAACCTAACGCTCTTTGGCACCTGTACAAAACAAAGATATAAAGTCGCGTTACGTCCTAAAGGGGATTAGGTCCCATTGCCATATAGCGTTAGGTCCCATTGCCATTTACAGGAGCAGGTTAGTAAAGGAGCAGGTTACAGAGGCGTGTTTGGGGAACCAAAACAATAAACGAAAGTTAACACATGTATTTCATACAGGTCTTTGTTATTTGGGTCTTTGCTTTTTAGTCACCCGATTTAAATGAAAAAAAATCTGCTTTAAATCAAATAAATTTGATTTAAATCAAAAAAATCTGATTTTTTTGATTAAAAAAAAATCATGATTTTTATCAACCCTGCACCCATGACATTTGCTAGATCATCCGCATCTTCAAGACCAGTGTCCTTTAAGATGCGTCTCAAGAAAGTCATGGGCTGTCCACCATGCTTATTCAGTCCATGAGGCTGCCAAAGTATAAGTTTATGCACTGGCTGGTCCTCACGGTGAAAGCAATGTCCTGCAAAGCGGAGGCGATTTTGTTCTAGTGTCAAGCTTGGGGGAACCAATGAGACACCTCCAATGTTATATAGTGTCTGGTTGGAGATGTGTGCATTGTACTTGACACAATGTACCTGGCGTAGCATTCTTGTAAATGTGCCATCCAGAGATTTGGTGTCCTCAGCAGTTAGAGCCCAACATGGACTCTCATAGAGAGGTACTGGAACTACTGCTGCTCTAAATAATCGGACCTTAAGTTTCCGATTAATTCTCGGTGACTTCCAAATCCTGCAAAGCATATTCAAGGCTGCCCAATGCTTTCCCTTACGTATTCGACGGTCCTCATCATCCCAGGTAACAGAAGTCGTCGATAATTGAAGAATATAAAAAAAGAACGACAGGCATCTGGCTGTTCAAGGACTTCTTGACTTCTTCAAGGCCTTTGATTCAGTCTCTCGCTCACGTATGTTCAGCATACTTTCATTATATGGGATTCCTGATGAAATTATTGCAGCAATCAGATGAGTATACGATGGTTCGACAACATTTGTGTCTACTGTTGACGGTGACACAGAACCATTTGAAGTGTCATGGGTCGTCCTCCAAGGAGACACACTTGCACCATTCTTGTTCATTATTGTGGTTGACTATGTTCTACGCATGTCCTTAGATCATCATAATGATGATGGGGTGATGATAACTCCACCTACTGGCTCCAGAAGTCGAGGAAATCCTGCCAAGTCCCTAACTAATCTAGACTTTGCTGATGACTTAGGAGTACTCTCAGAATCATTATAGGGAGCCAAACGGCTCCTCAGCTCATTAGAACATGCTGCTTCTAGTGTTGGTCTTTTTATTAACTCCAGAAAGACCAAAATCTTGACAGTTAACTTTGAAAGTCCTCAGCAAGTCTCTGATCGGATGAGCATAAGCTCAAAGGACATTGCTTTCGCCGTGAGGATCAGCCAGTGCATAATCTTGTACTTTGGCAGCCTCATGGAGTGAATAAGCATGGTGGACAGCCCATGACTTTCTTGAGACGCATCTTAAAGGACACTGGCCTTGAAGATGCGGATGATCTAGCAAATGTCATGGGTGATAGGGAGTTGTGGCGGTGCAATTTTGTTGACAAGCCGACACAGCATTCTTAAAAATGCAGCTGCAATGCAGCATGCCGATCCTAGTAGTAGTAGTGTCGAACCATCGTATACTGATCTGTTTGCTGCAATAATTTCATCAGGAATCCCATATAATGAAAGTATGCTGAACATACGTGAGAGAGAGACTGAATCAAAGGCCTTGAAGAAGTCAACAAAGATAACAGCCAGATGCCTATCTTTCTTTTTTGATAACTCTTCAATTATCCTTCGGGTATCCTATGGGCTCCATGGTCCCACGAATGCCGAATTGGCCGAATGCCAAAATAAGGATCACGAGACGAATTACAGAAATGCTGAAATGTTTGATCCTGTTTAAACACTTAGTTAGTAGGCCTACAACATGAATAAACCATGCAGTTAGGTAGGTGTATAATAATACTTTTCGGGTTTGCAATTAGCACAACAATAATTTGACCTTGCAGTTAGGTGTATAATAATACTGTTCGGGTTTGCAGTTAGCACAACATTAATTAGACCTTGCAGTTAGGTGTATAGTAATACTGTTCAGGTTTGCAGTTAGCACAACATTAATTAGACCATGCAGTTAGGTGTATAATAATACTGTTCGGGTTTGTAATTAGCACATCATTAATTAGACCTTGCAGTTAGGTGTATAATAATATTGTTCGGGTTTGCAGTTAGCACAACATTAATTAGACCTTGCAGTTAGGTGTATAGTAATACTGTTCAGGTTTGCAGTTAGCACAACATTAATAGACAATGCAGTTAGGGCTATGGTATATGTGTAGTCTTTACCACCCTTGTACTCTAGCGACCTTCCAGAGAATTTGAAAGTTAGGTGTATAGTTGATTTGCATGCGTCTGGAACAGTTAGCACTTTGGACGAAAAAGAGCACGTTAGCGTTTCGAGTGGTTTGCCGGTATAGGTGTGTATACCTCTGTGTGTGAGTGTATACCTCTGTGTGTGAGTGTATAGGCCCATAAGGGTCACCCTTTACGTGCGTGCAAACAAATGAAATTTGATTATTGGGGGGTAATTTAAATAGGCCTATCTTGTTTTTACCTACTACCAGGGCCTTCTTATTGCTGTACTGAATTAACTGTACCGGTACCTACTGCAGTACTGATACCTACTGACAGACTGACCTATTGGATTCCATACAGGACTCAGGTACTGCAGTATTAGTCTGTATTAGTGTAATAGTATTAGTGTAATACAGTAATATCCAATAAGTCAGTACTGCAGTAGGTACCGGTACAGTTAATTCAGTAGTAGGTAAAAACAAGATATTTAAATTACCCTCCAATAATCAAATGTTATTTGTGTGCACACACGTAAAGGGTGACCCTTATGGGCCTATACACTCACACACAGAGGTATACACTCACACACAGAGGTATACACTCACACACAGAGGTATACACTCACACACAGAGGTAAACACTCACACACAGAGCTATACACTCACACACAGAGGTAAACACTCACATAGACAGCTTTAGGAATTTTTTAGGAATGCACACGCACACGCGAAAGGGTGACCCTTATGGGCTTCCGTAGATTGTGTACCAGTAACTTCGCTAGTACCACAAGGGACATACCTGAAGAATTACTGAATTTGTACTATAGTAACTTCCCTAGTACCACAAGGGACATACCTGAAGTATTACTGATTTTGTACCAGTAACTTCGCTTGTACCACAAGGGACATACCTGAAGAATTACTGAATTTGTACTATAGTAACTTCCCTAGTACCACAAGGGACATTACTACTAGGATCGGCATGCTGCATTGCAGCTGCATTTTTAAGAATGCTGTGCCGGCTTGTCAACAAAATTGCACCGCCACAACTCCCTATCACCCCTGACATTTGCTAGATCCCTAGATCATCCGCATCTTCAAGGCCAGTGTCCTTTAAGATGCGTCTCAAGAAAGTCATGGGCTGTCTACCATGTAAAGGCTTTTGCGGATCTAGCTAGTCATTTTCCCCGCAAAGTACTCTGTAGGTGTTTTAGCGGACATAAAAAGCCGTTTTCCTACTGTGTAGGTGTTTTAGTGGACATAAAAAGCCATTTCTTCTCTATGTGTACTTTAGCGGACATAACTAGCGATTTTATGCCGCAATGCACCAAAATACTCTTAATACAGTGTAGTTCAGATGACGACATCTATCAGCTGATATGTCCACGTAGAGCTTTTCTTTGTTCTTTGTTCGGCTCGACCAATCAGGGCGATTTTCATTTTATTTGCACAGAAGCCTCCGGGAAATCGCGCAATGCATTATGGTCTTTGTTTACCTTTTTTCCTGAGCCCAGAACATCGGCTGTGGAATTATTCTGTGTTTCAGACTTTAGCCAAACATTAGAACGGCTTTGATCATAGAAACGTATAACTGTTATTCTATCTACCACTTATCATATCATAACTATACGTACCTTTCACCGCATTATTTTACTGCTATTTACTGTCGGTTATTAATTGCATCAGTTGATGGATATGTTGTTATATTTGGAGAATATCGATAAATAATCATAAAACCCCAATCTTCTTGATATACTAAAGGTTAGAGAGACCGGTTACATATAGCAATTGCGACTTACCTTATAGTGGTTTTGGAGTGAATTGAATGCTATTTCATAGACCCTACATGTGTCAGTTGCTGTTCTCCTTATATATGATTAAAATTAGTGAAGGTCGGCAGATCAGTGTGCAGCATTGTGCGGTAGTGTGCATGAGTGTGATAGATAACAAAGCATTTCCTAAAGAATGCGCTTTATACGTAAATCATTAGCCATCCCGTTGTGTTTTGTGTAAGTCATAACTCTGTTTACATATTTAGAGCGCCACGTCCTAAAGGAACTGTTAATATTTCCCGAAAGTGAATAATATTGGTCAGAGATTATATATTAACGATCAATCGAATAATACAGTAGGCCTACACCGCAATAAGGTCAGAGCATCCGAATCCAGTCTCCCTTAACCGTGGGTGAATGATCGTGCATAGGCTGGCTTCGGCTAATGTAACTTATGTGTATCAAATACTTGTTATAGGCTAAAGTCGATTTATAACCTAGAAGACACCTAAATTTGGCAGGTTAAACTGCTAAAGGTCTAAAATCGCGAACAATAACAGTTATAGCTTCTTTATTGCAACGTAGGCAATAAAGGTAAAAGTACCGGTCGACTGGTAACCAGTAGGCCTAACTACCTAACCACCCGAACCGGTACTTACAGCAGTACAGGTACATCAGTATTATTCGATTTTGATAATTATATACCGGTAGGTCTTGATATTTAATCAGGGACGGCTGCCCTGGTTTTTTATTGAGATTTTACTTATTTCTGTCAGTTTTATTTATTTGTAAGTTAATATTGAGCAGAAGGCGTGTAAACCTGCTCAGATTGTATAAATAATTTGTAGGCTGGATTGTTGTCTGGCTGTTGTTAGGTCTGAAGAGATTGCAGTGTGTGTAGAGTGTATGTCCGATAAAGTACTAGTTAGGAACGTGGGGGCATCCAGTGCTGTAAGGTAAATCCCCCCCGAAAGAATAAGTCGTACTACTCGGTTAGAACGCATACTAACTAACCATTTCGGAGTCTGCATATACTGTAGTTTATTTAGGCTTGATAGTAGTCTGCCAGCGTTTGGTCTGTATTTTGTTTGTGTAGTCTGTACGGGTAGCGTAATATTTATTATTCAGAGTTTATGCGATTATTCGCAACATTCATACCCCCAAGTTTATTCCTACAGTAATTGTGCTTGTTATCCATACCGTTATAGTTAAATTAACCCTGGTACTACATCAGGGCTGTTTGGCGTAGGTAAAGACTGGTGATTTTATGCTCTAGTCACTCCGGCAGATACCATGGTTCTTTTAGCTGTACAAGTATTTTTAACTGCTGGTTATTTGTTGTATAAGTACTTGTACCTAATTTAGGGTTTAGTGTACAGTGCTTTCCGAAGGTAATTAGTGTGTAGGCAGTATATTTGTGTTGTAAAGTGGTTAATAGGCACGTTGGCTCTGGTAGGCCGCGGTAATTAACTTCTAGGTAGGGACATTCCGGGTACATAACGTAGTACTTATAGCGCTACGGCTATAAGTCGTCAGACGGTGGTATTTTTCCTATCTAGACAACGCAATATATTTACTACTGCTTTATTATTTTCAAATACCGTAGTATCCTGTCCGTTTGTAACAACCAGAAATTCTAACCCCTTGTTAGGCTGGTTTGTAGATTTCTTGTAAAATTAACCCTAAAAATTCGTACGTGTAATTTTTGTGTTTATTTAGAGATTGGATTGTAATCTCACCCCGCAATTGTACATAATTTGTAGTAATAAGTAACTTAGTAAATTAGCATTATTTGTTTTAGTGTCCAATAAGTAGCACTTCACTGAGAGCGTACAGCTTCTGTGTAGTGACTCCTTCCCCGAAATAATAACATTTATTTCAAACATTGACAAAAACCCATTATACGGGTATATATATTATAAATCAACTCAAACCGATTTATAAAACAGTAGGCCTGTCATACATCAATTAGGTCTTAATATCAGTTGGACTACTGTTTAAATAACGGTAATAAAGTAAAGTAAAGTAACCAAGTAACCCTAAAAAATTCAGAAATTCAATTATTCTAAAATAATTGACGTACCGGTATTTACGATAGGCTTATTATATTTATTTCTATAAATTTAAGCTGAAATTATATACCGGTATTCTGTAATTAATTCTAGTCTATAATTATACTTATATACTATAAGTGTAAGTTGTATACCGGTATTCACGATAGGCTTATTATATATTTCTATATATTTGTGCTGAAATTATATACCGGTATTCTGTGACAAACCTAGTCTGTAATAATCCTTATATATATACTATAAGTGTGTACCGGTATTCTAATATATTGTATATATATCGCGTTACATAGAGTAACAATATTGGTAATTAATTACTAGGCTAACAGTGATACTGAATTATTAGACTTGCTTTAACTGTGATTATAGCAGTAGGCATCCAACTGTACAATCAAACATGTCTGACACAAAGCAAAACCTATCAGACAGTCTCCTAGATACAACCATCTGTGATCCAGATAGGAGTGTGGAATGTTTGAGACCGAAGTTCAACTCACCTCCTACTGTAAGAAAGATCACCCCTCCAGTAGTGATATCAGACCCTAGGCTAGTCCAACACCGTAGGTCTATCATAGGCACTCGGGCTCAAGTCAAGAGGGATCAAGAAGCAGCTGTCAAACAGCAGCAACACCCGAGCCGATAACTTATTTCTCAGCGGCCCGACAGCTCCAGTAGTTCGGATACTGTAGAGCTGACACCCGAGCGCAGAGCAAAGATAGCAGATGCGGTTTATTCGGATCCCCTTCTCATTCTTCCTGCAGCCGTACTCACTAAGGTATTGATTGCGGTGGAGGAACACCAAATCGATTGGGTGAGAAGTAAGCGATCGACCAAGGACAGTTATGCGGGATACACAAGGGAGGAACTGAAGTCTATTGTTGAGTCGCAATGGATCTTCCCCGGACCCGGACTCCCATTTAACTTATCGGAAGCTGCCTGGGAGGACTTATACAGGATGGGAGTGACAAAAGACACTAATGATCCAGCTGTGTGGAAGAGGTCGGCAGCAGGATATGTACAGGGATTCTTCAGCTCTTTGGAGCGATTAGAGGAACAACTGTTTCAACAACCCCAAGGACCTCAAGAGCAGGGAGAGCTGCTTTATCAAGTTAGAGAAAGAATTCTAAGAATCAGACTAATCCTATCAGCCTTTGAGGAAGCTTCGAAAAGAAGACAAGACACGTCGTTGCAAGTTGCCGTAAAGACTTGGTTCCAGCGGGTGGGTCTCAAAGTTCAAGGAACAGACCAGTGGAAATCTCAGCTGGCTGAGCGCTCAACCCATGGAGAATCAACAGACGCTACCTTTTCTCAAGTGGAAAGCGAAGCGACAGCAGAGAAACCGCATAAGGGGGACGCTATTGACATCTATCTGTCAGACTATCAACGATTTCTAGGTGATGAAGAGTTGAGGAGACGGCTGGCTGGACTTCGCCCTAATAGTGAAGGAGCCAAGCTTGTGTTGGACGCAATAGATGCGGAAATGTTAGCTGCGAACCAAGCTAAATTTGATGAACGCCTCCGCATCGCTAGAGTCCAAGAAGAACAAGTAAAGAAAAAACGTATAGAAGACAGAAAGACAGCAGCAGCGGCAGCGGCAGCGGCAGCGGCAGAAGTTGCAAGAAAGGCGGCAGTGGCAACGGCAGAAGCAGAAAGAAAAGCGGCAGAAGTTGCAAGAAAAGCGGCAGTGGCAACGGCAGAAGCGGAAAGAAAAGCGGCAGAGGCAGTGGCAGAAGCAGAACGGAGAGCGTCTGAAGAGACCACCCAACTAGAGTTGGAAAATCTTCAAGAGAAGCAAGACTGCATAAACAAACAGTTAACAGCTAGTCAAATGCAGATGATAAGTCGATCTACTCCCAAAAGGCAGGGATTTACATCATCTGATGAAGGCGATACCACCGATCCTGAAAGCGGAGGAAATAGATCTCGTCTAAGCAGGCGTAGAAGAATGCCCCACCATCAGAAATTGCCTGATTTGCCCCCAGCTGTCAGAAGGCAACTAGCTAGCACAGACTTAGTCTGTGCTAGCTAGTTACTCGTCCACCCGCTACTATGTTGGCGGCTCCCGCTTCGGCGGTCGAGTGGGTGGATGAGAGACGGCGGGGGATGGATCTCCTGCTCGGGCAGATGCAGGAGACTGTTCAACAGTTCAAGGGCACAGTAAGGGAAAGTAGGTTAGAGTTGCAAGAAGTGCAGCAGAGTATCGCGTTAGAACGCGATAAATTAGTAAATACACAAAAGGGTATACCACCACCCCCTGTAACAATGTGTCAACCTGTTAGGTCTAAAGTACTTCATGCGCAAGGTGTGGAGCCTACACGCATCTATACTGCTAGTGAAGTAGAAACTCCTATAGTAAACCCTATTAAGGGTAATTATAAACCTGTTGACAATGATATTCCATATAGACCTGATCATAATCCGAGAAATTTATATACCGATAACTCGATATTAAATAACACGATATAACAATAAAACAAAACAAATATAACACAATAACATAAGAAAGTTTTACGCGTCAAATGGCTAGAACCGAAGCCCGTCAAGCGGTAAAGGTGGGAGAGATCGTCAATTTCAATGGAGATGAGATGAAATGGTTACCTTTTAATGAATATTATAAAGATAACATACAGAACTCTGTGCTATCTAACGGAGAGAAACTTAGATTCCTCATCGAGTGCTTGGAAGGATCTCCCAAGTTATTGGCGTTAAAGTTTATTGGACATCCAGATGGATTAAGACAAGTTTGGAATACACTAAACATCAGGTATGGTAATAGGAATAACATAGCTAGGTATTTGTATGCAAAATTGGTAGCGCCCCGAAAGTTCATTAGCAGCGGGATTATAGAGTTTTCCGATGAGATTCAGGAGATCTGTAGACAATTAGATTGGCTAGGTAAGTCTCATGAATATCAGAGTTCTATGGTTATTGGAGCTGTGGCCTCTACTTTACCAAAGGGTGGAGTAGGTACACGCTGGGACAAGAAAGTCTTATATATGATGGAACGACCACGGAGAGACCCTACCATGGCTGATCTCATGTCATTCTTAGATGGAGAGGTAAAATTACAGCTCCTAAAGCAGTCCAGAGAGAAGACACCGGAAAATAAGGTAAGTGAGAAACCCGTTTCTAGGAGAAAGGTAACTCCAGTGTGTTATACAGACGACTGCGAAAGCCAGGCTTCTCAAGAAGAGGACAGCGGGAAAGACACTGAAAGATCTTACCATGTCAACAAAGCGCCTAAAGACGTAAGTAAATTCAAGTCTTGAACCAATGACAGGAGAGAACAGGTAAGAAAAACTCCTCCTACGTCTCCTAAGAGAATTCACGGAAGAAAGCCCGAGGAAAGAACGAGTGTGCACAACGTTACCCAAAGTAAGGTAAGTAACATCAAACCGAAATGTGCGCTGTGCGACGGGCCCCACCGTTTAAGTGTGTGTGATGAATTTCTAAAGAAATCACTAAAGGATAGACGTGAAGTCATGTGGGATAAGCGGTTGTGTTATAATTGCCTCAGACAAGGACACCAACGGCGAACCTGTTACTCCGACGCAAGGTGTGCAAAGTGCGGCGCGAAACATCATATCTTGTTGCACACTGAATTCGAAAGAAACAGCCCGAGTCAGGTAAGTGAGTCCGAACTACATGTCCAATTCAGTGATGTGAACGACACTGACCAAAGTTCTGAGATGGAAGGATTCTATACGGATGAATTCTCCGACGAAAACGAATCCTGTTACCTAATAAATACCGCAGTGTATCGAGCACTTACGTATGAGAAGGAAACCGACAGTGAGCTCCCCCTAACTGCTCCTGACCGACAACCATCTTGGAAAGCACCAACTTCCAATGTAGGAATCCGAGAATTTCCCGTAGTGCAGTTGAGAGTCCATGGGCCTGAAAAGAGTTATATAGTGAACGCCCTCCTTGACTCCGGCAGCACAGGAACATTCATCGACAAAGAACTAGCCGAAGACATCTTTGCTGGACAACCCAAGTTCCGAACCAAGTTGAACATGTCTGGAATTATGCAGGTTTGGAAATCCACAGTCACTACAGACTACTATGTAGACGCGTTGTCCACCCCCCAGGATGAACTAGGAGAACACAGTATAAGGTCAGTAAAAATGGTGGCGATAAAGAACTTCGCTACCAGCCAAGTGGAACCTTATAACTGGGATGAGGACGATTTCACCCAGCAGCATAAGATACCTAGATTCAATACAAACTACCCTGGAGTGCAAATACTCATCGGCCAAAATGCGCATGAGGCGCTTGAGACATTGGAGAAACGGCCTGCTCAACCGCAACCACTACAAACCTATGCGGGAAGAACTAGAGTAGGTTGATACTTTACTGGCCCTTCCCATAGAACTCTCATGAAAGGTTACCCAAAGAACGGGTCTACCAGGGAAGTGAACGGGAAGAGGAGATCAGTGAGGTAGACGACACAACTGAGGGAACACCATACTCCTCAGATAATGATGATATCCACCAACTCTTCGACGAGGAGAATACCATCGACCTCCTTACGGAAAACTACTACTACTACTACTACTAGGATCGGCATGCTGCATTGCAGCTGCATTTTTAAGAATGCTGTGCCGGCTTGTCAACAAAATTGCACCGCCACAACTCCCTATCACCCATGACATACGGAAAACGAAACTTGGCAAAACCAAGTGAACCTATGTCACCTCATTCGTCCAGCAGGACAAGTCAACTATAACGACGAACTGAATGAAGTGATAGATCGCTACAACGCGAAGACTCGCGATGAACACGCCGTACGATTCTTTACTCAAGAGGCTGTAGAGCCCAATTCCTACGATAAGGCCCTATCGGTAGAAGAAGAAAGAGCCAAGCAGATCCAGGAGACAACTACACGTTTTCTTAAAGATCAAGGTAGATATGAAATTGGTCTGCCATTTCGAAAGCGAGAACCTAAATTTATAAACAACCGACCCTTGGCGGAGAAAAGAATTGCGCAACTACATCGACGCCTTACGGCAAATGCTTCAGCTAAGGAAATGTACAAGACTCAGTTGAAGAAATTTATTGACAAGGGATATGCGGAGCGAGTACCGGAAGAAACACCCGTAACTGAGAGAACGTACTATCTAACACATCATTACGTTCCCAAACCCGGTAAACCCAACGAAGTTCGGGTAGTATTTGACGGCTCCGCTCTCTCCATGGGCCAATCCCTTAATTCCGAGTTGTTGCCAGGACCCAACTTTCTCCAATCCTTGTTGGGAATATTCTTAAGATTACGACAATATTCAATCGCTTTGGCCTCCGATATAGAAGGCATGTTCTTACAAGTTAAGGCGCTGGATAGGGATCGAGACAGCCTACGATTTCTGTGGTGGCCTGAAGGAGACCTCCCGTAAATGGACTCCCGTAGAGGAGTACTGGAACTACTGCTGCTCTAAATAATCGGACCTTAAGTTTCCGATTAATTCTCGGTGACTTCCAAATCCTGGAAAGCCTATTCAAGGCTGCCCATGCCTTTCCCTTACGTATTCGAAGGTCCTCACCTGACTTCCGGATCCATGATCCCAGGTAACAGAAGTCGTCCACATGCTCAAGCATACCATCCTTTGAGCTTATGCTCATCTGATCAGAGACTTGCTGAGGACTTTCAAAGTTAACTGTCAGAATTTTGGTCTTTCTGGAGTTAATAAAAAGACCAACACTAGAAGCAGCATGTTCTAATGAGCTGAGGAGCCGTTGGGCTCCCTCTAATGATTCTGAGAGTACTCCTAAGTCATCAGCAAAGTCTAGATTAGTTAGGTACTTGGCAGGATTTCCTCGACTTCTGGAGCCAGTAGGTGGAGTTATCATCACCCCATCATCATTATAATGATCTAAGGACATGCGTAGAACATAGTCAACCACAATAATGAACAAGAATGGTGCAAGTGTGTCTCCTTGGAGGACGCCCCATAACACTTCAAATGGTTCTGTGTCACCATCAACAGTAGACACAAATGTTGTCGAACCATCGTATACTGATCTGATTGTTGCAATAATTTCATCAGGAATCCCATATAATGAAAGTATGCTGAACATACGTGAGCAAGAGACTGAATCAAAGGCCTTGAAGAAGTCAACAAAGATAACAGCCAGATGCCTGTCTTTCTTTTTTGATAACTCTTCAATTATCCTTCTAAGTGCCAAAATGGGCTCCATGGTCCCACGACCTTTACGGAACCCATTCTAATTTCCACGGAGCAGTCTCTCAATGGGATCCCTGATGCGATTTAATAGAATCCTATTGTATAGCTTTGCAGCAATCGAGATCAATGAGATTCCCCGAAAAGAACCATAGAGTGTTAGGTTGCCCTTCTTGGGAACTGGCACCAACTTATTTGTTTTCATATCTTGTGGGACTCTTGTTGTTCGGTACATGTCTACTATGATGGGATAGATGAGCTTTAAACACTCAGGTATTTTAAAGACCTCAGGGGGAACACCATCTACTCCACTGGCACGATTGGTCTTAATGCTCTTTGCAGCAGCCTTCACTTCTGCAAAGGAGATATCGCCAATGGGAATATCTGGGAGTACAGACTCAGACACTTTTACTTCTATAAAGTTATCAGGCAATACCCTATCATTATTGAGGAGCTTTTCAAAGTGGGCTTTCCAACCATTGAGGCGATCGGCTGGTGATTCAGCCTTAACCTTGGTGGTTGGTTGGCTTTTCCGCCCAGTAAGCAGATTGATCGATTTCCATGCCTGGGATGATTGCCTGCTGTCGTCAGCATCATTGATGGCATCAACCTGTTGGTTTATTAGCTCCTGTAGATTAGCAGAGTACTGCCTGTTCAGGGACCTAGATGCAGCCTTAACTGCATTCTTGGCCGCTGTAGTCTGTTTGAGTCGGGACTCTTTCTGCGCCTTATGAAGGTCATTTCGGCACTTCTGAATTTTGTTGTCAGTCCAGGGGGCCCTTTTCCTGTTTCGAGGGTATACAGGAACTGTTTCTGCAGCTGCTAACTTAACTGCTTCTGTAAATGCAGTATAGCCCTCACAGTGATCTGCCGCCTCAGAGGCAAGAGCCTCATACCTGTTGCTCAGCTGTAGTGTGAAGCTGGATCTCACACTTGGCTGTTGCAACAGAGAGGACCAGTCATGCCACGGCAAGGCAGATTTCGTTGTTCTGATAGCACGCATACTAAGTCTTACCTTGGCCACAATAAGGCGGTGATCACTGGAGAAGGGTCGAAGTGTAAATGCATTACAGCCTTGTATAGAGCTCCTGCATTTCCTACGAAACAGAATATGGTCTATCTGGGACTTGTGACCACTGGGTCCACTATGAGTCCATAGCTTTCCAGTTCGCTTCTTGAACTGGGTTCCAGCCGAAAACAATCCATTTCCAGAGATAAAATCCTGAAGATGGACAGAATTTCGGTTAACACTATTGCTATAGACCCAGGGCGATGTAGGTGATTGATGCAGACTTGCATTAAAGTCTCCCAGGAATGTTAAGAATGCATGCTGATCCACTCCATCAATAGCTGCTTGTAGATTGTGGTAGAAATTTTCCACCTCCTCTACAGGGGCAACACTAGTTGGAGAGTAGCACACAATCAGAACCACCTTAGGAAACTTCTTAGCCGGTCTTCCAGAACATGAGAAGTGGCAACGGATGATGCGGTTAGAGATTTGGTCTATTTTGTCCAATGCTGCATGTGCAGTTGGATTCATCAATAGACCAATTCCACCATTGCCACTATCATCTGCTGACGCGAGGGCGAGTCGCCAACCGCCCCCATGTCCTTAATCAGAACCTCATCAGTTTGTCCAGTCTGCATTCGGTGCTCTTGAACACCCACTGCGCTAAGAGAAAGCTTATCTGCCAAGGCAGTCAGCTCACCTTGTCGCATTGGGGACCCGAGTGTTAGGGTGTTTACTGAGGCTAGTCTTGTGACTTGCCTCAGATTCACCAATGGCTTTGTTGGTCGGGGTGGAACATGAGAGTAGCCTCCAACTCCAGAATCCCTCTCCCCATCACAATCTGGCCTTCCTGGTGACCCAGGGCTTGGGCCAGAAAGGTCATCAGGAAAGGGACTCAAAGAATTGTTGGCTGCTTTCTCTCCAGTAGGGGGTGAGACAGGCAGCCGGTCAGGAGCTAACTGACGCCTGTGAGGCCGATTGTGTCCGGTAATTCCACTGGCCTCTAGGGACATACCTGAAGTATTACTGATTTTGTACAAGTAACTTCGCTAGTACCACAAGGGACATACCTGAAGTATTACTGATTGTGTACCAGTAACTTCCCTAGTACCACAAGGGACATACCTGAAGAATTACTGATTTTGTACAAGTAACTTCGCTAGTTCCACAAGGGACATACCTGAAGAATTACTGATTTTGTACAAGTAACTTCGCTAGTTCCACAAGGGACATACCTGAAGAATTACTGATTTTGTACAAGTAACTTCGCTAGTTCCACAAGGCACATACCTGAAGAATTACTGATTTTGTACAAGTAACTTCGCTAGTTCCACAAGGCACATACCTGAAGAATTACTGATTTTGTACAAGTAACTTCGCTAGTTCCACAAGGGACATACCTGAAGAATTACTGATTTTGTACAAGTAACTTCGCTAGTTCCACAAGGCACATACCTGAAGAATTACTGATTTTGTACAAGTAACTTCGCTAGTTCCACAAGGGACATACCTGAAGTATTACTGATTCTGTATAAGTAACTTCGCTAGTTCCACAAGGGACATACCTGAAGAATTACTGATTTTGTACAAGTAACTTCGCTAGTTCCACAAGGCACATACCTGAAGAATTACTGATTTTGTACAAGTAACTTCGCTAGTACCACAAGGGACATACCTGAAGAATTACTGATTGTGTACCAGTAACTTCGCTAGTACCACAAGGGACATACCTGAAGTATTACTGATCTTGTACCAGTAACTTCGCTAGTACCACAAGGGACATACCTGAAGTATTACTGATTTTGTACCATAGTAACTTCCCTAGTACCACAAGGGACATACCTGAAGAATTACTGATCTTGTACCAGTAACTTCGCTAGTACCACAAGGGACATACCTGAAGAATTACTGATTTTGTACAAGTAACTTCGCTAGTTCCACAAGGGACATACCTGAAGAATTACTGATTTTGTACAAGTAACTTCGCTAGTTCCACAAGGGACATACCTGAAGAATTACTGATTTTGTACAAGTAACTTCGCTAGTTCCACAAGGTACATTTTCTGCTTCGACACTGACTCGACCCCGATCGCCACTTATTTCTTTCATAAGGTAATAACTGCATCCGCCTTGGAACGTGTACGCCTTCCCTATAATATATTACAACTTCAACTATAAATGCGAAGCATACCAACACTAAAGATTTTATCAAAATCATGGAGTGGGTGAGAGTATGATATGTCTATGATGGCCTGGATGGCAGCTTATAGCATTGCTAGTAAGCGCTACCACCCAGAAAGTGAGAAAGTGCATGATGTTGAATATGTGTAAAGAATTAATGAGGGGTGGGTGGGGGGGGGGGGGGGGGGGGGGGGGGGGGTGGGAATTATTGTTAAGAATATAATTCTTACGAAACAAAATAGTATTTCATTTAATATGCGCAATCTATTATGTAAACGGGAAAAGTTGTGAACACATATTATATTAGAAATTGAAATATAAAATAAACGAAATGAAAATCGACAAAAGTACAATTCAGCTGAGCGAACTAAAAAAAACTACAAAAAGATGGCAGACTTACCGTCGAATGTTTTGTAATGAGGATCGCCCAGTGCCGCACATGTGGCTCCGCACTCATCGTCCGTACAATCCCAACGTTTATTCTTACAGGTGCAAGTGTTACAGTCAATCCGGATAGATTCACCGGGCATGTAACGCTCCCCGGAATGATAGCATGGACAATGATTACCGTCGATACAATGGTCAATCTACAATGGAACAATGGTTAATCTACAAAGGAACAATGGTTAATCTACAAAGGAACAGTGGTTTACCTACAATGTAACAATGGTAATCTATAATGGAACGACAATGGTTAATCTACAATGTAAAAATGTTAATCTACAATGGAACAATGGTCAATCTTCATTTGAATAATCGTTAATCTACAATGGGAATCTACTATGTTGAAATGGTAAATGGAAAATGGTTAATCAACAACGTAATAATGGGAAATCTACAATGGAATAATGGTTAATCTACAAAGGAACAATGGTTTACTTACAATGGAACGATGGGTAATCTACAATGGAACAATGGTTAATCTACAAAGGAACAATGGTTTACCTACTGTACAATGCAACAATGGTAATCTACAATGGAACAATGGTAATCTACAATGGAACAATAGTCAATCTTCAATTGAATAATCGTTAATCAACAAAGGAACAATGGTTTACTTACAATGGAACAATAGTCAATCTTCAATTGAATAATCGTTAATCTACAATGGAACAATGGTTAATCTACAAAGTAACAATGGTTTATCTACAATGTAACAATGGTAATCTACAATGGAACAATGGTTTATCTACAATGTAACAATGGTAATCTACTACGTTGAAATGGTAAATGGGAAGTCCTTAATCAACAACGGAATAATGGGTAATCTACAATGGAATAATGGTTAATCTACAAAGGACAATGGTTTATCTACAATGTAACAATGGTAATCAACAATGGAACATAGGTCAATTAACAATGTTTCAATGGTTAATCTACAATGGAACAATGGCTAATCCAACATG
>JAUCBJ010001974.1:0-40131 GCA_032718475.1 Nemertoderma westbladi | reverse complement strand
AAAGTACAAGATTATGCACTGGCTGGTCCTCACGGCGAAAGCAATGTCCTGCAAAGCGGAGGCGATTTTGTTCTAGTGTCAAGCTTGGGGGAACCAATGAGACACCTCCAATGTTATATAGTGTCTGGTTGGAGATGTGTGCATTGTACTTGACACAATGAACCCGGCGTAGCATTCTTGTGAATGTGCCATCCAGAGATTTGGTGTCCTCAGCAGTTAGAGCCCAGCATGGACTCCCATAGAGGAGTACTGGAACTACTGCTGCTCTAAATAATCGGACCTTAAGTTTCCGATTAATTCTCGGTGACTTCCAAATCCTGGAAAGCCTATTCAAGGCTGCCCATGCCTTTCCCTTACGTATTCGAAGGTCCTCACCTGACTTCCGGATCCATGATCCCAGGTAACAGAAGTCATCCACATGCTCAAGCATACCATTCTTTGAGCTTATGCTCATCCGATCAGAGACTTGCTGAGGACTTTCAAAGTTAACTGTCAGAATTTTGGTCTTTCTGGAGTTAATAAAAAGACCAACACTAGAAGCAGCATGTTCTAATGAGCTGAGGAGCCGTTGGGCTCCCTCTAATGATTCTGAGAGTACTCCTAAGTCATCAGCAAAGTCTAGATCAGTTAGGTACTTGGCAGGATTTCCTCGACTTCTGGAGCCAGTAGGTGGAGTTATCATCACCTCATCATCATTATAATGATCTAAGGACATGCGTAGAACATAGTCAACCACAATAATGAACAAGAATGGTGCAAGTGTGTCTCCTTGGGGGACGCCCCATAACACTTCAAATGGTTCTGTGTCACCGTCAACAGTAGACACAAATGTTGTCGAACCATCGTATACTGATCTGATTGCTGCAATAATTTCATCAGGAATACCATATAATGAAAGTATGCTGAACATACGTGAGCGAGAGACTGAATCAAATGCCTTGAAGAAGTCAACAAAGATAACAGCCAGATGCCTGTCTTTCTTTTTTGATAACTCTTCAATTATCCTTCTAAGTTCCAAAATGGGCTCCATGGTCCCACGACCTTTACGGAACCCATTCTGATTTCTACGGAGCAGTCTCTCAATGGGATCCCTGATGCGATTTAATAGAATCCTATTGTATAGCTTTGCAGCAATCGAGATCAATGAGATTCCCCGAAAAGAACCATAGAGTGTTAGGTTGCCCTTCTTGGGAACTGGCACCAACTTATTTGTTTTCATTTCTTGTGGGACTCTTGTTGTTCGGTACATGTCTACTATGATGGGATAGATAAGCTTTAAACACTCAGGTATTTTAAAGACCTCAGGGGGAACACCATCTACTCCACGGGCACGATTGGTCTTAATGCTCTTTGCAGCAGCCTTCACTTCTGCAAAGGAGATATCGCCAATGGGAATATCTGGGAGTACAGACTCAGACACTTTTACTTCTATAAAGTTATCAGGCAATACCCTGTCATTATTGAGGAGCTTTTCAAAGTGGGCCTTCCAACCATTGAGGCGATCGGCTGGTGATTCAGCCTTAACCTTGGTGGTTGGTTGGCTTTTCCGACCAGTAAGCAAGTTGATCGATTTCCATGCCTGGGATGATTGCCTGCTGTCGTCAGCATCATTGATGGCATCAACCTGTTGGTTTATTAGCTCCTGTAGATTAGCAGAGTACTGCCTGTTCAGGGACCTAGATGCAGCCTTAACTGCATTCTTGGCCGCTGTAGTCTGTTTGAGTCGGGACTCTTTCTGCGCCTTATAGTAAGGTCATTTCGGCACTTCTGAATTTTGTTGTCAGTCCACGGGGCCCTTTTCCTGTTTCGAGGGTATACAGGAACTGTTTCTGCAGCTGCTAACTTAACTGCTTCTGTGAAGGCAGTATAGCCCTCACAGTAATCTGCCGCCTCAGAGGCAAGAACCTCATACCTGTTGCTCAGCTGTAGTGTGAAGCTGGATCTCACACTTGGCTGTTGCAACAGAGAGGACCAGTCATGCCGCGGCAAGGCAGATTTCGTTGTTCTGCTAGCACGCAGACTAAGTCTTACCTTGGCCACAATAAGGCGGTGATCACTGGAGAAGGATCGAAGTGTAAATGCATTACAGTCTTGTATAGAGCTCCTGTATTTCCTACGAAACAGAATATGGTCTATCTGGGACTTGTGACCACTGGGTCCACTATGAGTCCATAGCTTTCCAGTTCGCTTCTTGAACTGGGTTCCAGCCGAAAACAATCCATTTCCAGAGATTAAACCCTGAAGATGGACGGAATTTCGGTTAACACTATTGCTATAGACCCAGGGCGATGTAGGTGATTGATGCAGACTTGCATTAAAGTCTCCCAGGAATGTTAAGAATGCAAGCTGATCCACTCCATCAGTAGCTGCTTGTAGATTGTGGTAGAAATTTTCCACCTCCTCTACATGGGCAACACTACTGTAGTTCGAGAGTAGCACACAAGCAGAACCACCTTAGGAAACTTCTTAGCCAGTCTTCCAGAACATGAGAAGTCGCAACTTATGATGCGGTTAGAGATTTGGTCTATTTTGTCCAATGCTGCATGTGCAGTTGGATTCATCAATAGACCAATACCACCATTGCCACTATCATCTGCTGACGCGAGGGCGAGTCGCCAACCGCCCTCTATGTCCTTAATCAGAACCTCATCAGTCTGTCCCGTCTGCATTCGGTGCTCTTAGAACACCCGCACTGCGCTAAGAGAAAGCATATCTGCCAAGGCAGTCAGCTCATCTTGTCGCATTGGGGACCCGAGTGTTAGGGTGTTTACTGAGGCTAGTCTAGTGACTTGCCTCAGATTCACCAATGGCTTTGTTGGTCGTGATGGAAATCCCCCCCCCCCCCCCCCCCCCCCCGCCAATTGACAAAAAACACTGTTAGTGAATAATACCAAACCAATAGACAATATAATTAGGATGGGTAATAACCATGGATGTAATATTGACTTAGCGTGAATCATAGCGTAGGTATGATTAAAAGAGTACAGTAATAACCAGGATGAGGCGTGAGTATACAGGGTGACGACGGCCAAACCCAGTTTAGATACTACAGTTACATATTGATAAGAGCTAGCAATGTTGCAATAACTAGGCCTACTGAAGGATTACAATGATGCTATTTATTTTCATTACCACAGAATATAGAAAGTCAATTATCTGAAAAATTACAATTACAAACTCAATGACCCAATGGAGGTTTTTTTGTTTAACCTTACACGGAATGCAAATTAATTAATTTCATATTAATTAATAGTATTTAATCAATCCGACATTATATCTTAAAAAAGAAAATAACAATAAATATGCCAATACGAGGAATAGTTATAAAACCCGAAAAAAACGAAAAAGACGAAATTATTAACGAAAATATCGAAATTATAAAACTATAAATATAATCCCGCTTTCCAGTCTTCTTTCAACTTTGCCGCTTCAGGCTCTACCGTACCATGCTTGTACAGTAACACACCTGTAGGCCCCCATACTGATCTGCTGATGCTGAGTTGATTCATCCAAGCTGCCATTATTGGTCAACACCCAACAACCAACCAGCAGACAGTATTTGGTATTAAATTACCTTTAAGGTCGAAAATGGGGCGAAATTATAGGATTTTATTAATTAAAAATGTAAAGTGTGCCTTCTAATAATACCGATCTCACTGGAAAGCGAGATATTGTAGATTGTTTGATAATTTGGATATTTTCGCTGATAAATTCGTCTTTTTCGTTATTTTCGGGTTTTATAACTATCCCAATACGAGAATAGGTATTAACAACCAAAGAGGATAATACACATCCCTGTCTGGGATATGGGCCTCTGCTACTACACACCATACTCCAGTTTCGCCCTGTGATTGATAAGTAGGCCTACGTCTGGCCTTTGAGACTCGGACACCTCTGAGGCACATGAACGCAGAACGCTGTAGGGCGAAACTGAGGCGGGTTCGAATTAGGCCGATGGTGGTTGATTATGGTGCATCTCTTTTTACAGACAGTAGGAGTGCGATTCTATTAATAAGAGCATGTGCACTCCTAGTGGCACCGCCTGTAGCAGCCAAAATAAATGAACAAAACCCTGTATGTTTGATTTCCTGGATGCGCTCTTCATACTTGCGCCGTTTTTCCCCCTCGTGCCTTTGGTATGCCGAGCTAATAGTCCTTGGGTTTGAAGCGCATAAAGGTTTTAAACCTTTGGTTCTATTTCCACATCATGTGCCACTTCTGAAAGCAGCTCTCCTAGGTAATCTCGCACCTCGATATGTCTTATCCTGGGTTTGTAAAAGCTTTTGCGGACATAACAAGTCATTTTTACGCAATGCGCAGAATACTCTAAAATAGCCCTAAATTTGTTCAACTACGCGTCGGAAAGAAATTAGAACCAAGATGACTAAATCTTTCAGCTGATTCTTTGTGTACGTGGAGATCTCTTTGTTCAAGCTTATTCAGCCAATCAGAGCAATCTTCCTAGTTATACCAGTAGAGACCTACCTGAGGAAACTAGCGCATGCGCATTTAGTTATCGTTTTTCTGAGAATTAGATTCCTCTCAGAATTCTGTACTAAGTACGGACGTTTCAGACTTTAGCCCTAGAACATCTGATGGCTGGAGTTATAAGGACGTAAATCTATTAACTTGACACATGCAAACCACATCGGGGCATATCTGATCATACACTTGTCATACTGGAACACTGAACTTCATGAACACATACTGACTGTTCACCGCACTGTTTTAATCCTGTTTTATATTGTGTTAATTGTTGTTTATATTAATGGATGTTATATTTGGAAAATACCGATAAATAATCGTAAACCCCTCAATCTTCTTGATTACTGAGGTAAGCAGTGAAAGAGTTTACCGGTTGCAACTGTGACTCAAATTATAGTGGGTTTTGTGTGAATTAAATGCTATTTCATAATCCCTATTTGTGTCAGTTGCAATCCTCCTTATATATGATCAAAATCAGTGACGGTCGGCAAATTAGTGTGAATTTGTGTAAATTAGTGTGAAGTAGTGTGAAGTCGTGTGAAGGTTAATAAAGCATCTCCTAAAGAATGCGCTATTTACGAAACTCTGTGGCCATCTATTTGTGATTAGTGTAAATCATAACTCTGTTTTTATACTTAAAGCGCCACGTCCTAAAGGAACTGTTAATATTTCCCCGAAAGTAAATATAGTTGTCAGAGATTATATAGTAGCGATCAATCGAATAATACAAAGTAGCTTACACCTCAATATTTCCTCCGGAACCCGAATCCAGTCTCCCACACCGTGGGTCATACGCCGCGCTCGGACTGGCTTCGGCAGATGTAAATTCAGTGCACCAGGTAATTGGTACGGGCAAAGTCGATTCATAATAAAAAGGACATTTAAAATTGGCAGGGTAAACTGCTAAAGGTCTGAAAGGGCGAACATTAATAGATTTTAGTTTCTTTATTGCTCAGTAGGCAATAAAATCGAACGTACCGGTCGGACGGTAAACTGTAGGCCTAGTAACCCGAACCGGTACTTACCCAGTATTATTTGATTGTATATATTGTATATTAGTAGGCTGTTTAACCCTATTAGTACCGGGCTATAAAATGTTGTACAAATACCGGGGGGGGGGGGTCATATTGACCCCACCCTCTAAAATCTACAAATATTTACGAAAACGTCTGATTTTTTGTTTGTACGTAGGTATCACTTGTCTGGATCCGACCGAAAAAAAAATTTTCGAAAAAATGTACTGGGGTGGTTATATTGCAGCACCAAAATTACAAGTAGTGCACAATTTTCACAAAATTTGAAAGTTACATTTTCGGCTAAATATTTTTAATACAGGTTTTCTGGGGTGCAAAATACATTGGAAAATATTAAAAAATGATATGATTACTATAAATGGCTGTTTAGTCCTCACTGCGTAGGAAAAAAATGAAAAAAACAAGTAACCAGCACTTTTCAGTTAGAACACAAAATTTTTAATTCACTTATACGATGCTATAAATTCACATTTTCAGGTTTTCGAGGGCGCTGATTCTAATGGAATACATTTCTAATATGCCAGATCATTGCTACTTGTATTTTTCGGCGTAATTTGGCAAATTTTGGTGCTAGCACCAAATTTCGTACCCATCACCAAAAAGTACAAGTTTGCGATGTCCAGTGCTGTTTTTATTGATTCCATCGGATTCAGGACCCTCATAAACCCGTATAACGCAAGAAACAAGGCGATACTATCTACTTATCAATTTGCATATTTTCCAAAATTTGGTGCTGGCACAACAATTTTCACCCACCGGCGAAAAATACAAGTTTGAGAACTCTTATGAAATTTTTACTGATTACATTGAATTCAGAACCATCACAAACCCGTATAACTCAAGAAACAAGGTGACACAATCAATTGATATATTTGATGGTTTTCAAAATTTGGTGCTAGCACTACATTTTGCACCCACATCCGAAAAATACAAGTTTGAGATGTCCAGTTCGATAATTATATTTTCCATTGAATTCAGAACAGCCATAAACCTCTAAACCGCAAGAAATAAATTGTCACAAGCAATTTTATCTATTGAATGGATTTTCAAAATTTCGTGCTAGCACCAAAATTTGCACACAGCACCGAAAAATACAAGTTTGATACGCTTGGTGCAACTCGTATATATTTCATCGAATCCAGAACCCCAAAAAACCCCAATTACGTAAAAAACAAGTTTCAAACAATCAATTTACAAAATTGACTTATTTCAAAATTTGGTGCTGGCACCAAAATTTGGCACCCACCGAAAAAAACAAGTTTGAAATTTCTAAATCAATTTACATGAATTCCATCCAATTTCTAACACCAAAAAACCGGTGTAAATCAAAAATAGAGATGTTACAATTCATATTTAATGAAATGTAATTTTCAAAAAACGTCTCAAAAAAAGTGCCAAAAGTAGGGTTAAAATATGGTGCTATAACTCGATAAGTACCCAATATTTTTGAAAACGGTTTTCACTACTAGGAAGACAATAGATTTTTAGGAAAAGTCATAAAATTTCAGATTCCCAACTGCGTTTGTTTCAGAATTATAATAAAAAAACCACGGGAAGGGTCATATTGACCCCACCCCCCCCCCCCCCGGGTTTAATAGGGTTAAGAGAGTAGGGCCTGTACACCCCTTATTTCTTTTAGTGCTTACATATTTCTGTTGGTTTTATTTACCGGTAAGTGTAATATTGAGCAGAAGTCTTATTATAATTATATAAATTAGGCTAAACTTATATACCGGTATTCTGTGACTGATCCTAGTCTGTAATAATACTGTTATATATACTACAGGTGTATACCGGTATTCTAATATTAAATATATACCACGTTACATTGAGTAGCGATATCGGTAACTACTAGACTGACAGTTGATACTGATTTCCCCTAGACTTTCTTTAACTGTCATTATAGTAGTAGGCATTCAACTGTAAAATAAATTATGTCTGACACAAAACAAACACTGTCAGTTAGTCTCTTAGAAAGAACGATCTGTGACCCAGATCAAAGTATGGAACATCCCAGATCGAAGTCTAAGTCCCCTCCTACTGTAAGAAAGGTTATCCCTACAGTAGTGGTATCGGACCCTAGGCTACTATAGCACCATAGGTCTATTATAGGCACTAGGGCTCAAGTTAAGCGAGACCAAGAGATGGCTGCAAAACAACAACAGTACCCGAACCGAGAACTTATTTCTCAACTGCATAGTAACTCTAGTTCCGACACCAAAGAGTTAATGCCCGAGATCGGAACAAGGATGGAAGAAGCGGTTTATCCAGACCCACTTCTAATTCTTCCTGGGGCCATACTCACTAGAGTACTTGCAGCTGTAGAAGAACATCAAGCGGATTGGATGGGAAATAAGAGATCGACCAGGGACAGTTATGCAGGATACCCGATGGAAGAACTAAGGTCTATTGTAGAGACTCAATGGAACTTCCCTGGACCCGGACTCCCGTTTAACTTATCGGAAGCTGCCTGGGAAGACTTATACCAAATGGGGGTAGTGAGGGACACCAGAGATCCCGCTGCATGGAAGAGGTCAGCAGCAGGATATGTCCAGGGATTCTTCAACTCCTTGGAAAGAATAGAAATTCAATTATTTCAACAACCTCAGGGACCTCAAGAGCAGGGAGAGCTGCTTTACCAAGTGAGAGAACGTATCTTGAGAATCAGGTTAATCCTTTCAGCCTTTGAAGAGGCCTCGAAGAGAAGTCAAGACACGTTGTTGCAAGTGGCTGTAAAGACTTGGTTCCAACGAGTGAATGTTAAAGTCCAGGGAACAACACAATGGAGGGTTCAGCAAACTGAACGCATAACCCACGGAGAATCAACAGATGCAACCTTTTCTCATGTGGAAGGCAAGGCGGTATCCGAAAAACCTAAGAAGAAGGATGCTATTGACATCTATCTGTCGGATTATCAACGATTTATAGGTGACAAAGAGCTAAGGAGACGGCTAGCTGGACTTCACCCCAATAGTGAAGGTGCCAAATTTATTTTGGACTCTTTAGATGCGGAGATATTAGCCGCGAAGCAGACTAAATTTGATGAAAGCTTTCTCATCGCAATGGACAAAGAAGAACAAATAAAGAAAAAACAAATAGAAGACCGAAAGGTAGCAGTGGCAGCGGCAGCGGTAGTGGCAGAGGCTGAAAGGAAAGAGGCAGCGGCAGCGGCAGCAGCAGAAGCTGAAAGAAAAGAGGCAGCGGCAGCAGCAGCAGCAGAAGCTGATAGAAAAGCGGCAGCGGCGGCGGCAGCGGCAGAAGCTGAAAGAAAAGCGGCAGCGGCGGGGCAGCGGCTGAAGCTGAAAGAAAAGCAGCAGCAGCAGCGGCAGTGGTAGAAGCAGAACGGAAGGCATCTGAAGCAACAGTCCAACTAGAGTTGGAGAACCTTCAGGCGAAACAAGATTACTTAAATAAACAAAGGGCAGCTACTCAGATGCAACTACTGAGTCGATCTACTCCCAGAAGACAGGGATTTACCTCCTCGGATAAAGGTGATACAACTGATCCCGAAGGTAAAAGTAATCAATCTCGTTCAAACGGACATAGAAGAGCACCTCATAGGCATAAGTTACCTAACTTACCCCCTGCTGTGAGAAGGGAGCTAGCTAGTGTAGACTTAAGTATTCGAGAGCCAACAGCCCAAATTATAAGAGTAGAAAGACTCCCTACTATAGTAGATGAGTCAGAAATAATTAGGCCTGTTAGCGAAGCCACTCCTTTGATAGAACCCCCTTTACTTCCAGAATCTAACTCGAAATTCCCTTTACACAGTACCAAACTACCTGTGCCCAGTAGACAACTGCCAGAATCTCAGATAGTCATGGACGCCAAGCAAGAGATAATAAACGCAATGTCTCCCGTCGTCCCAATGTGCCATCCAGCTACGACATTGGCAAATACTCCCGCCTCCATGGTTAAGTGGATGGACAAGGGACGACGGGGGATGGAGCAGTTGCTCGGACAACTCGAAGACAACAAGATAAAATCTTCCAAACAAGTCCGAGAATTGGAAGGGACTGTTCAGCTGTTAAAGGGAACAGTGAGAGAGAGTAGGTTAGAGCTGCAAGAAGTACAGCAAAATATCGCTCTCGAGCACGATAAATTAGTAAATATACAAATGGGTATACCACCACCCTTTGTAACAATGTGTCAGCCCATTAGGTCTGAAGTATTTCATGCGCAAGGTGTGGAGCCTATATACATCTATACTGCTAGCGAAGTAGAAACTCCGATAGTAAACCCTATTAAGGGTATTAATAAGCCTGTTGATAATGATATCCCATACTGATCTGATAATAATCTGAGAAATTTATATACCGATAATTCGATATTAAATAATATGATGGCTCATGAAAGTTTTACACGTCAGATGGCTAGAACGGAAGCCCGTCAAGCGGTAAAGGTGGGAGAGGTCGTCAAGTTCAATGGAGATGAGATGAAGTGGTTACCTTTTAATGAATATTACAAAGATAACATACAGAACTCCGTACTATCCAGTGGAGAGAAACTACGATTCCTCATCGAGTGCTTGGAAGGACCTCCCAAGTTAATGGCGTTAAAGTTTATTGCACATCCAGATGGATTGAGACAAGTTTGGGATACGTTATACATCAGGTATGGTAATAAGACTAACATAGCTAGATATCTGCATGCGAAATTAGTAGCGGCCCGAAAGTTTCTTAGCAGCGGGATTATAGAGTTTTCCGATGAGATTCAGGAGATCTGTAGACAGCTAGACTGATTGGGTAAGTCTCAGGAATACCAGAGTTCTATGGTTGTAGGAGCCGTAGCATCAACTTTACCAAAGAGTGGAGTAGGTACTCGCTGAGACAAAAAGGTTCTCTATCTGATGGACCAACAACATAGAGACCCTACCATGGCTGATCTTATGTCGTTCTTAAACGGAGAGGTAAGATTACAGCTCCTAAAACAGTCTAGAGAAAAGATACCGGAAAGTAAGGTAAGTGAAAAACCCGTTACTAGGAGAAAGGTAACACCAGTGTGTTATACAGATAAGTTAAACCTGTGACGTGCTGTGCGAACCCAGTTATTTATAGACCGACTACAAAACACGACAGCTTTATTAGACCTTTGACACAATGTTCGACGCGACCTACGACTTCGTGGAAGGCTTGCGAGCCTACTGAACAACGGAGGAGGACGGATGTGGACAGTACCCACAGGATCGAACAATGTTTAACGAGACCTACGACTTCGTGGAAGGCTTGCGAGCCTACCGAACGACGGAGAACCGTAGATTCTAGACCTCAACAAATAAGACAAAGAGTAATACGCCGGACGCGAAACCGCCAACCACCTTATCCGGATGACAGCGACTCATCCAGTGACTCGGAGTCGACGGAACGGGAAGTATTCCGTACTGGAGTGGCAGCGGCAGCGGATTACAAACGGGAGGAGAGATCGACGAATCCATACATCGACAATCCTCCACGAGAAACACCCCAACAGAAACCCACGTTGCAACCAGTGGAAGCGATCAGCACCAACAGACTCGCCGAAATAATACGACCTGTAACGGACCGACTAGCTCAGATAGAAGAGCGACTCGAAGCGCAACCGTCGGATCGATCACGAACCAGCGTGGAGTTAGAACAACCTAGACAACATCGACCACCAAGGAGAGAACAGGAGACTAGACAGACTCCGAACCATCGAAAAGAAGATCCCATTAATATTTCCTACCGACGAACAACGCGTGGAAGGGAACGACTGGACGACGCAACCGAACAGGGACGCGGACAGTTGGATTTAGTTAGCGAGATTGCAAAATTCGCGGCTAGACACGGATTACCGGCACAACAACCGCCGAAGTTCTCTGGCAACGCAAAACACTGGCGTACACTGGTAGACTACGTAGAGTCCCAGATCGCTATGTGTGCTTTCACCTCGACGGAGAAGTTTAATTACTTCCTACAAGTCCTGTCTGGTGAGCCGAAACGATTAGCGGAAACCTTCATCGGTGTTCCAGATGCCTTTGAGTTGGCATATGACCGTCTATATTCGATTTATGGTGGCAACGTCGCCATGGCTAAATCCATTATCGAAGACCTCTGCAGAGGAGGCAGCATTTCGAAACCTATCAACCTTCTACGACTCGCGGACGAAATAAAGAACGCTATAGGGACTTTACGGTCCATTGGACAACTCGACTACGCTAACGCACCGACAGTTCTCATTCGAATAATCGGTAGACTTCATCATCGACTTCGACGAGAATGGCGACGCATCGAGTACCAGCGTGAAGAGGCCGGCGGTCTACTGAAACTCACCGACGTCTACTAACTGATTTCGCGGGAGGCCGTCATAGAGACTTGATCGAACTACACTGATCACCATATCGCGGCAGAAGGGATAGCTATTTCTGCGCCGACTCGGACTAAACCACTTCTGACGAGCGCGAAAGCCGTTACCTATGCCACCTCTACTGAGACTTCTAAAGTTCTGACAACTAGTTCAGCCACAACAACAGTTGCCAGTGGACTTTGTGGGATGCTCATACTGCGAGCGGAACGGCAGGAACCATAGCGGACATAAACTACGTGGATGTCGCGCTTTTAGGGAGTTAGGAATCGAAGAAAGAAGACTTCAAATTTGATCTTTGGATTCTTGTTGGAGATGTACGAAGCCAGGACACGTCCGGAAGGATTGCCCAAGCGACGATACATGTTCTCTATGTGGACGTAACCATGACGCGTTACTTCACACAACCAGTCATACTCCGACCAAACGCTTTCGACGAGAGCATCCAGATAAAGCGGCTAGATGCGACGTACTTTACAAGGAGCGTGCGCCGCGAGAGATTCGTACTTTCTATGCGGATTGTATGAACCAATCGGGATCATCGGACGAGGACGAGGAGGAAGACGACACATTTTATGTGCATGCGGGGGAGGAACAGCCATCGGTAACACTCCTCACACAGAACCAATTGAAAGGGTTTAGCGTGATTCCTATAAAGATTACCGGAACCCGAGGGAGCAAGCGTATATACGCTATCTTAGACTCTGCGTCATTGCATAGTTATGTCGACGAACAAGTAGCCGACGTGGTTACGGACATGAGTCAAGGTAAGACTGCTCAGTTACTGTAAGCAGCATGCATGGTAAGAGAGCGATCCCAGTGACGAGAGTAAAACTAACCTTAGACACTCTTCTTTCCAAAGCGGAACACAGCAAGGAAGAGCGCTCATTACTTCCAGTAAGAAATTTAACCTTTGCAGCTATGAAGGACTTTAGTAACTTGCTCGGCCCTGTGCCAGAGCAATCACCGGAAGATCGCAAGTATTTCCGACACCTTGGAATACCGGAATGTCCTGTTAATTATCGTTCAATCGCGATGTTAATTGGGACAGACCAGTTTAACTTACATCAGGTATGGGAGACACGCCCATCTGTTATTACAGCGGGCAACCCCTACGCATGTAGAACTCCCATAGGTTGGTATACTAGAGCACCAGTACGTTCACTAGAGGTAAGTGACCAGGAGGACGACGTTTTGAGTACGTGTAGTTTACTGACTAACACGATAGATAATTATCCTTCACACTCCTGTGGTCCAATTGTACATACTGCACTACGACAGACTTGCGTCGCTAACGCAGACGTAACCGATACTGACGTAACTGATCTGGACACAACCACACGGACCTCTGACTTACAACTACTTGCTGTAAACCAGGTTGTATTGACTACCGAAGACCAAAGGGTTGTTGCTGTGGATGACTCGATGAATGAGGATTTTGGAAGGCTTGCGAGCCTACCGAAAAATCCGAAGGTCATTGACCCCACCCACCAGGCTTCGACACCGGTCGTTGATCTTGGAAGGCTTGCGAGCCTACCGACAGATAAAGAAGTTGTCAAACCGCCGTACGACGATTCGACGCCGACTAGTGACACCAGAAGGCTTGCGAGCCTACCAGACACATTGGCCTCACTAGCCACCGCAGCGGACGAAGACGTGGACAAGGACCATGGCGCAGTGCAAGCAGCGCTTGACCGACTGCTGACTGAATGGAACATTCAATGGTTAGAACAGGACTCAGCAGAACCTGGGTCATTAATGAAATGGTCATTAAATATTATGTATATATTATTAAATATTATTAAATATTATTAAATATTATTAAATATTATTAAATATTATTAAATATTAAATATTATACATTAAATATTATATATTATTATTATATATTAAATATTATGAGGGATACCATTCGCCAGACCGCGAATGGCCACTACGAGGTTGGCATGTTGTGGCGCAATGGACAACCTAAGCTCGTTAACAATTACCCGCTTGCTTTGAGGCGACTCAAATCAATAAGACAGCGATTGTTGCGAGATGAGACGGCCCATATGCAATACAATGCGCAACTTTAGACATATCTCCAAAAGGGATACGCCATTAGGATGTTAAATCCCGAGGTAACCACAGATCAGACATATTACCTGCCACATCATTTTGTTCGACACCCGGACAAACCTGGCAAGGTGCGTGTAGTCAACGACTGCGCTGCGCTTTACCAAGGAATGTCTATGAACAGCGAATTGATGGATGGGCCGAATATGAATAATTACCTCATGGGAGTCCTAATGCGTTTTAGACAACGCAAAGTGGCTTTCACCTGTGACGTAGAGGCCATGTTTCACCAGGTTAAGGCTTTGGAGCGGGACAGGGACAGTTTAAGGTTTCTTTGGTATCCGGACGGAAATTTAGAACTTCCGCCAGAAACTTACCAAATGCAGGTAAGAGTTTTCGGAGCCAGGGACAGCCCCAACTGCACCATGTACGCCTTAAAACAGACAGCATTGGACAGACGAGATCAATTTGACCCAGAAGTAGTTCGGACCGTGGAACGAGATTTCTACGTGGATGACGGCCTCAAGAGTTGTGACACTTTGGAGCGCACTACAACCGTAGCACACCAACTCCAGGATTGTCTCACTGAGGGCGGATTCCGCCTGACGAAGTTCACTTCCAACGAACCCGAACTAGACCCGACTCATTTGACCCGACTGATCGCAGTGGAGGAGACTTGGACTTAGACCTAGAACCTCTACCTACGACCAAAGTATTAGGACTTAGTTGGGACCCTAACACCGACAATTTTAGGGTACGTGTAAGGTCCAACGACCAGACTAGACCTCTCACTAAGAGGACTTGCTTATCGACCATGAGTCGATTGTATGACCCATTGTGTTTCATTAGTCCAGTGATCGTACATGCTAGGATCATACTCCGCAGCATTTGGCAAGCCGGACTGGAATGGGACGATCCCATCCCAGAAAAGTTAGCTGAGCAATGGAGGGACTGGGAAGCCCTACTGACGTTCCTACAAGACTATACCATACCAAGGGTATACTTTCATTTGCAGACCACCTTTCCTGCTGATTTAGAGCTTCACAGCTTTAGTGATGCTAGCAAGGGTGGGTTGGGGGTTACCTTATACCTTAGACGACAAGTGACATCGGACAGCTACGATGTGTCTCTCGTTACTTCTAGGGCTAGAACAATGCCTTTGAAGTATATGACTGTACCTCGTGGAGAGCTGCAAGCCGGGACGATATCCACCGATATTGTCAGTCTAGTTCAACACAAGCTGGAGGCTAACTTGAAGGTCACATATTGGACGGATGCGACGTTGGTACTTTGGTACATAAACAACGAAGCATTTGAGTTCAAGACTTTTGTAGCCAACAGACGGGCTGAAATATTAGACCGGTCGCTCAAACAAGATTGGCGTCACTGTCACGGGAAGCTGAACCCAGCTGACATCGCGTCACGGGGGATGCAACCGCTTGACTTTTGTAAACCAGACAATAAATCATTTTGGTTTAGAGGACCCGATTTCCTACAGCGACCATCAGACGAATGGCCACCGTTATTCGACGCGACAACCAATACCATACCAGAGGGTGCCGAGATAAAAAGCGACAAGGTTGTCAAATCTAAAGCGAAAGCCAATGCCAAGGTCAAGAGGAAACAAGGATGGACGAAATCTGATGACCTGGATGCTAGACCTGACATTATGCCAGACGTCTCACCAGAATCTCGTCCAGACGCTTGTACAAATCTTTCACCGGATGTTCCGCGGGAGATTTCACCAGACGTTTCGCCGGATTGTTCACCAGATTACTCGCCAGACTATTCACCAGAAGAGACACCAGATTGTTCTCCGGATTGTTCGCCAGATTGTTTTATGGAACTCTCGACAGATTGTCTACCGGACGTCTCACCAGACTTTCCACCAGACATCTCGACAGACTGTCCACCAGACTTTAGACCACACTTTAGACCAGACTTTAGACCAGACTTTAGACCAGACTTTAGACCAGACTTTAGACCAGACTTTCCGACAGAAGTTACGCCAGACTTTCTTTAGGACCGATGACAGGACATTTCGCCGGAAGTTCCGCGCTATGTCTCACCAGACGTCTCACCAGACTGTTCACTGGACGCTTCACCAGACTGTCTACTAGACACTCCAGTAGAAGACCCATTGGAGCGGACAATTAGAAACTTACCGAATTTGACTTCATTGGACGACAAAGGTGTGGCCACAGCGATCACACTCCGCTCAAAGAAAATACTTGACTTACCACCTACAGGTAAACGTGTAACTAAGGTTAGGAAGCTTACAGGCTCACAGGAACACACTAACACTGTAGAGTTTAAACCGTTACTGCCAGTCGACTCACTAGGTGTGCGGACAGTAAGGGTAAGACCGTGGAGATTGACATACTTGGGGACTCAGACAAACCTACCAGAAGGCCCGTGGGCCTACCAAGTCCAGACAAGTATCCACACTATGACTATACCTTACCTGATGACGTCACTAACACTTACGTTGACAGGATAGTAAACCTAACTAGATCATGCCGCAAGTTAGCATGGCTCAAACGTTTGAGACAATATGCCAGAGGCAAACGCGACTTTCCTAGAAGACTTACCTTAAAGGAAGTTGGTCATTGTGAAGTTGATATCATTCGCCATTCTCAATTGCGATATTTCGCATGAGAATTCACAGCGATCAACCAAGGTAAACAGATCAAGTCTTCACCGATTTTGAGTTGGAGTCCGATTATTTATAGGGGCTTACTTTGTCACAAGTTCAGACTCCAAAACATCGACTTTGCACTTGACTTTAGGTATCCTATCATCATACCGCAACACCATGAGTTACAGCGCGCTATGATACTGGACGCACATGTACGACTCAAACACGTAGGTAGACATCACTGTTTATCACACTTACGCACGAGATTCGTACTGATTAGGCCTAGCAAGGCACTGAGTTCGGTAACACGGAACTGTATGATTTGTAAGAAGGTGCACGCGTGGATAGGACACCAAGAAATGATTGAACTACCACTAGCGAGAATACAGGCATTTAGACCCCCTCTCACTGAGACAGGGATAGACTGTTTTGGACCTATAATCGAGAAACGCGGAAGGGTACAAGTAAAACGTTGGGGATTAATCTTCACTTGCATGGCCAGCAGAGCTGTCCATATTGAGCATGTGACAGACTTGACCACCAATGCCTTTATCCTAGCCTTACGGCCATTTATCGCTAGACGTGGATTGGTCAAATCCATTTACTGTGACCAAGGGACAAACTTTGTGGGTGCACGGAATGAAATAACCAGAGCTTTAAGAAAGTTGGACCAAAACCAGATTTCCGAGGAACTACGTCCTCACCATATTGTTTGGAACTTTAACACTCCAGACAGTCCGTGGAGAGGCGGCGTTTGGGAAAGGCTGATTGGCTCAATCAAGACAGCTATGGCTAAATTAATACCGACGCAACACATCTTGACAGACGACCAACTGACGACATTGTTAATAGAAATCGAAGCGATTTTGAACACTAGACCGATCGCTTTGATCCCAGACAATAACGACGCACAGTTTGCCTTGACACCAGCGCACCTGCTTATGCAGGCGCCGACGACATTGTTGCCCATTTCGGTACCCGTTAATAGCGACGGATACGGCAACAAAGCTTGGAAAATCACTCAGCTACTTGCATGTAAATTCTGGGAAATATGGCAGAAGTATTATTTGCCCTCTATTTCGACCAGAACCTCTTGGTATCTTAATACCCGATGTTTGAGACGCGGTGACCATGTTTTATTGGCTGAAGCCGATCTGAAAAGACGGTTTTGGCTGACTGGAGTCATTTTGACCACTGGTGTAGTAAGGACAGTTACTGTAAGGACTATCGACGGATGTACCGTAGACAGACCTGTACAACGTCTCATACTCCTTGAGGAGACTAGAAACGAGACAGGAGACTACAAATCTCCACATAGACTTACCTTATTTTAGTAATTTGGTATTTTGTATTACTGTATGTGCATTTGTAATCCTCTTCACAGTAGATAGAGACAGCGGTGGAATTCCATTGTCTTTATATGTGAACATGGAGGGTAGTACCCTTATGTATCACATAGGAGCGGGATTGTGTGTACAGTAGGAATGGAATTCCACTTGGAACCCACAAGTGAGACAATTTTTCAAAAATTATTAGACAAATCCATTTAGTTGGATTTAAATTTAAGAAAAATGATTCTCCAGTGAATGCGAATTCTAGAATACAGCTAGATAAAAATTAAAATTGGGGAGGACAAGAGCGGATGGAAGGCTTGCGAGCCTACCGATAAATTTTTTTTGGAAAAGAAAACCGGCCTTGTTCTACGTAGTCGTGTCTACTATTATTTAGACCGAATTAATTCTCGACTGCATTATTTCTTTGGGAATGTA
The DNA here is from genome assembly GCA_032718475.1 of Nemertoderma westbladi. Classification (NCBI taxonomy): domain Eukaryota; kingdom Metazoa; phylum Xenacoelomorpha; order Nemertodermatida; family Nemertodermatidae; genus Nemertoderma; species Nemertoderma westbladi. The sequence goes on along the minus strand of JAUCBJ010001974.1, from coordinate 21,829 downwards.
GTTTGGGAAATTAAAAGGTGAGTATTTTAGACTTGTGGCTAGTTTACCCGGAATTCGTTTTTTATCAGCACAATTTTTTGGATTAGGAGCCAGTGCGAAATCACGCGAACCCGAAGTCATTAGGCAAATGGGTTGGGGTTTTAGAGCAAAGTTGAGCCAAAAGCCGACAAACTCTAAGTCACCTCACATCTAACCTCTATTTTGTGCTTCATCTAGTAGAAATGTAATGATATGTAACCATATATACGCGTATATAATGGCGGAGAAGATTTATAAGGAGTTACGTCAGGGGTTTACGCAGGAACAGGAGCACCAGGCGCCGTTTAATCGTTATGGAGCTAAAAACTTTAGTGTGTTTGGAGTGGAGAGTATGGCTAGGAGTACAGCCAAGCTCGCTAAAGACAAGGCGGACCCGAATGTTACGCGACAGCAATTGGATGCTTATAACAAAAGAGCGGAGGAATTACACGCGGAGTTCAATGCGTTGTATCCCTACGATGCGTTATGCGACGCCAGTGACATTTGCGAGGATCCAGACACAGACATACGCCGATTATATCATACGCTGCAATATTTGACGGTAAACGAACCCTTGCCTGCAGCTAGGGACGAATTCGATGGAATGCATCTTTATAGACGCGCTCGAGGAGCGGATCCAGAGACAAAGGACGCGTTCTCCATATACAAACTATTTTACAAATGTGGAGCATGTATGCGCGAGCAAGACAACGCGATTCCTATGCGATTGAACTCGGAGAACCCCGAGCCGATATTAGCGCGATGCTCATACCACCAAAGTCTATGTTACCAAGAAGGCGGATACCCTTTGACGAATCCGTACCATTCGTTTAAGATGAGTGGACCGAACGCGGGTGAGATCGTTATTTACGAACCCAAATTAGTCGAACCAGACGTCTACAGCATGATAGTGGACGAGTCTAATAAGTCGACGCAAGAGAAACGGGAAGCTTTGAGCCTCTACAGGGCGTACAAGGCGTGCGAGAAAGGCGAGATCGAGGAGTTCGGCGGAAGGCTCACGAGCCTACCATTTTATTGGATATCCCATGATCAAACTGAACCTAAGGAGATGACACCCGAGCTCTTCGATAGTATCACCTTTGCTCAGCGTTTGTCGCAGAGACTACAGATACCTCATGTCGAGATGACGCGAGAATCTCAGCCCCATCCTACTAAAGCGATAGTACCGGTCGTGAGACCAACCAGCTTTCCTATTAGTATACCGACCCGAGAGGAGACAACTTATGAGATTCCTATAGTTGAACACCCGGAGATCATTTCGAACCTGGATTTCCTCCCATCGGTTACCTTTGGTGATGTGTTAGAGTCAGCCGAATTGTGTAGAACAATAGTTCAGAAAATCGTACGCAATGTGCCTCCACATATTACGGAATTTAAGGAAGTGGATCGTGCGGGGACAGATATCGCACCTTGTATCTTGCGAGGATATCTGACGAAAACGATTCGATTATGGATTGGAGTCGGAACGTTTGAGACCGACACTGATATTGCGACCAATTGGACCAGTAAACCTATTAGTTTCGATGATGAAAAGTCCATAGGGAGAATTTGGAACCCTACCAACGATTTACTCGACGATTGGGACGTGACTAGCCGATCTCTGAAGGAGAATATATTTTATATTTAGTAGTCTTTATTTAGGGTTATATGTTTTACGATAATGAAGGAGGAAGCCATCAGCAAAGCCTCACTTCGAAGACCATACAGATTCGAGCACCAGATGGCGTGTTACATGTCTTCAGCCGACAGAGGAGCAATAGAAAGATGCCTATGCCGGAAGGAACGACGCAAAGACACGCGATGATAAAATGGATAGTTAAATCCATGGACCTGGCTTGTAGCATAGAAGCTAGGATGTTGCCAAAGGCTGTACGAGATGTTGTGCTTGACAAGAGCATCGTCAAGATCGGATCCGGTGTACGGGATGACCTTATTAGCGATTTCACAGGAATGCCCATGGAAGATGATCGATTGCCTACGCCATACGTGGATACTAGACCATTGTTGCTTTGGGCTATTGAGCAAGGATATTTTAGGGAGTATAACACTCTAAAAACTGGGACGGGTTATATCTCATACCTAATATTCAGTTGGGATTATAAGGAGAGTAAGAGGAGCAAATACATGGACGTATACGGAGAGGGAGATACCCCCGGCGTAAACAAGTTCGAGTCACAGCTAAAGTGGCGAGGTTGCGTGTACTGGGCGATTACTTCACCTCCATGAATAATCTTGCAATACTATTTGGTGATAGAATCTTCGGTCAACGTTTGCTTCATCGCCGATGTAGTGTCTAGGACTCTAAAGCGACATCCGTTATGTCTCGGTGAAGGACATACCTTTTACGACGGAGGAAGGACACATACTGATGTATTCCGACGATTTCTCCAACCCTTTTACAACACCGATGCGCACTGCGAAGTTTTCACACGAGCGGAACTTAGCATTTTCAGGGAGGTCTTTCTCACTCACGCGGGAAGCCTAGTCGACAGACCGTCGATGTTAATGTTAGTACCCTACAACGGGGAATGCCACGCGGAATTCAAAGGCCTGGAAGGCTCATGAGCCTACTACCCATCACGACGATATGGATCCGACCGAGTTTGCGATAATAGACGAACCGTTGCGGCAACTCATAGAGATAGAGGAGAACCTTCCAAGGAAGACGTGAACTGAGATACGCGAGTTGGAGAAAAGCGATGCCATGGTTTGTGTACAACCTACGGAGACGAACATACTGACTGACCCGGATTGTGAGAATTATCACGTGGATGGTAACGCTCGCCCCATCGGAGATCTTATCTATGAGCGAGTTTGGTACCCTGCCAACACTATTTGTGGCAGATGCGGGGCAACTGGCCACCACGCAAAGAAATGGGAGCGAAACACATATCTCTACCGGACTTAGTATGTAACTGGTGCGGGGATCAGCGTTCGCACACTTTCTACACTTGCTGGCGTTTCGTGGCGCAGTGCACGTATTGTAATATTAAAGGTCATAGGGCATCCGAATGTCAACTTAGGGACGTCCCCTATGAGCACATGTCAGTTAAAATCATTCGCCAGCTATTCGACCATTGGGAGAATCTAGCAGACGAGCATGTATTGACACAGCGACGCCGTTTCCCTATGAGAGCACACTTGGGATTTTGGGCCGTAAACCCTCTCATAATAACGAAGGATACGTGTCAGCTATGCCTCAATACGATGAGCTCTTGGAGGTGCTGGATATATTGCCACTGGATAGCGGATTTAAGGTTGTGCGGGACTACTTTCTACAGGTACACCCCAACAACAAGAACACTTGGAACTTTCAAACTGTGGCGAACAAGATTACCGCCGGGGAATTCGACAAATTGCGAGTCGAACAGCGGAATCGAGGAGCCTGGCATTCGATAGCTTGGGCATACAGGAGCGCATTTTATCACAAATGCGTAACCTCGTGTATTCTAGACGAGACCGACGTTTTGCGTGAGACTGGTTTCAAGGCCACGCCGTTAGCCGAAAAGACGCGTCACCCACAGGATGATCCGCAACTTCGTATACTTAGAGCCCAGAAGGCCGGACAAGAGATAAAGAAAGTAGTAAATGTCGCCGAGAGGACGACATCGAAGTCGCAAATCCAGATGACTCGGGGCATGGTTTCCCTCGCTAGAGAACCACACGGAGGGACAGGATACGCTTTGCCGGAACCCATTAGGATCCAAACGACATCAGAGAGCGAGGTGTCAGCGGACAGAACAGTCCCACCCTTTCGACTTCCTCCCAGCGTTGTGGAGACTCGATCTGACGTTAAGCCAACGATTGGAATCGGACGAGGATTTAGAGGACTGAGTGCACGACGGATGTGCGAAACTCCCGTCGTCCCCTTTCCTAGCGTTTTGGAACCACCGACAACTCGACACCGAAGTCCGAGCTCAGTTCGATCTCGACCACCACCCAATCGTACTAGAGGACGTGGACGAGCCCGTTCGGCCAAGGAATAGGAGAGCGAGAAGAAAGGAAGGCTTGCGAGCCTACCGATTGGATATTATATTCGGATATTTTATTTGGATGTTTATATTGGATATTTATATTGGATATTTATATTTGGATATTATATTTGGGTATTTTATATTGGACATTGGTTTTGGAGGAGCGAGATAGAGAAGGAAGGCTTGCGAGCCTACCGTTAGCAATTAGTGCTCAGGAGAAGATATCCAGACCAGCAGGACGAACTTTTAAGATCGTCAGGAGGACACTTTAAGACTTACTTGGAAGATATTAGCGTATTATGTTTATTCTATATTTAAGACTGATTTAATTTGGTGAAGTTTATTATGTATATTTGCAATATATAAAGCTTATTGAAAGATTTAAAATTATTTGTTTGATTTGTTCTGATTTGTTTTGTTCTGATTTGTTTAATTTGCTTATATTGATAACCGAAAGCCTTTTTTTGTATTTTATGCACTAAAGTTAATTGGTAAATTTGTATTTTGTATGTATGATGGATTGTATTTACGCCGTACCTGCAATATTAAGTATGCAATAATTAGGTAGTGATTATTATATATTTTAGGCCCCACCAGTAGATTTAGAAGTATTTTGTAAATAGTTTATATTTCGATTGGTGAAAACAGTCTTACTTACTGTTTTCATGGAGCGGTGATGGATTATTTCACTATAAGATAGCATTTGTAGTTTAACGTAAAAACTTTCTAAAATCCGACGCATTTGGATTAAGTTACAGTAATGTAATATGCCTATTCATATTAGTACACATAAAACCCGTAGTTAATCTCAAGGCATAGTGGTCAGATGGTTAAGGCGTTGGTTGCATTACAGATAGGTTACGAGTTCGAATCCCGGTCGGGAAATTTGCATTTTGGGGCAATTTATTTTCATTTGGTACAAATTGATAAACCAATGAGGTGCGTACAACACATGGAACGATGAGTTGGGCCAATCATAGGGCATAGAACATCTTATTGCTCCAATGTGAGGCCATGGAATACTCTGGAAGGTTCTAGGGGATTCTATGTCCTAGATTTAGTATATAAAGGGCTGGTTTGCCTTCGGTTATCACTTACACATTCACTTATTGTCACTTGACTTGCAACTTCGTTTAGTTACTTGTTTCTTGTTGAAACTATTTTGGTAAATCTGTTTGATAAGTCTTGTAAACTGTAAATATACTGCAAACTCCTAAACATGTGTATTTCTGCACGTCCACTTTTGGCACAACCAAGCATAGGGAAGATGGCCGCCTAGACGCATCATGAGTAGTGCATCATTTGTAAATACCATAAACACATGTTAGTCTGTATGTTATACTCTATGTACGCCCTATACAATACAGGGAGTACTGTATGCCTACTTATGCCCTATACCACATGTAACCTAGATATTATAACCAATAACAAAACAAAACAAGCGCAAGGACAGTAGAAACCACTCAGCCTGTATGGTGGTCATGTGTGGCAGCATGTCAGATATTTTACCATTTATAAAATCAGTAATAACTACATTTAATTCAACTTACATTGTTGTTACTTATAAAGTTAACTTAACACGTATGACTTTTCGTCATAATTTTGAGTCTGGGCTGGACCACCATGGATGTTGTAAACGTATTTTTGTAGTCTGGGTCTGCACAATCTAATAAAGTGGATCTGATAATTACACCAACTACAGTGAGTAACATTGTAACACATATTCCATTGTTCTAGAATTTTTTGTAATTGATTGATGTTAGTTTTTATCTTAAATTTTGATAATTATATTTAAAAATATTCGAAACATTGTACAGTACCTTGCATATGATTTAATTAAACATAAGCAACGTTTTAAATGGAGGTACATGTAGTTACTGAAGTGAATATTTGAGTTCTTGTGTTCTTGCATATGATTTAATTAAACATAAGCAACGTTTTAAATGGAGGTACATGTAGTTACTGAAGTGAATATTTGAGTTCTTGTGATTAACTTTGGTGTATATCAACGCTATGGCCTCCCATTCATGTACCCTTTCGGATAGAGTGAAAGGAATTGTTGCTCTTAATGAAATGGGCAAGGTTGCTATCGAAATTAGACGCGATTACCAAAATTCAAAATTTGCGATTTCCTTTGATGAAAGAACAATGTCCCTGTGTTGGAGCAAACTATATACGTTCAATAACAAAATATATACGTCCAACGAAGGAAAAATTGTACAATGCGGTCCACAGCAAAAGACTACAATACGCGCTGGTGTTTACCCATACCCATTTCCATTACCCATACACTTCCCATATTGGGTAAACATAGAAAATATTAACTCCTATGTAATTGGATTTCATAACCATGACGATGTTGATAAGTTCTATGATGCACTCAACCAAATCGACAAAGATCAATCTCAATTGAATTGTACGCTTGTAAATGATCCCACTTGGAATGGAAGAGAACACCCACTGGGGAAACTGCAACAGACTGGAAACTGTAATTTGGCGAACCCACCGTCGTCTCCACCGAGGCTATCACGTATTAGTAGTTTGGCGCACCCACCGTCCTCTCCACCGGTGCCGGTACAGCATACACATGGTAGTAGTTGGACGCATGCACCGGTGCTTCCACCGGTGCCAGCACCGAGGATATCGAAAAATGTTGCAGGTGCTAGTAAAAACAGGGGATTTGAGGAATTGGACGTGGATCGTCTCAGGAATAATAGTGGACAAGGAACAGGGTCATGGGGGTTTATTAGTAGTCAAACGGGGCGCCCACCGGTGGCAGCACCGAGGATGTCGAAAAATGTTGCAGGTGCAAGTAAAAACAGGGAATTTGAGGAATTGGGGGTGGATCGTCTCAGGAATAATAGTGGAGAAGGAACGTGGTCAGCGGAGTTTACTATTAGTCCATCGGTCCTCCCACCAGTGCCTCTACCGAGAAAGTCACGCTATCGTGCAACAGCTGGTGAAAACAGGGAGTCTAAAGAACTTGAAGGGGAGTCAGGGAGGTTGGTTAGTGATCTGGTGGTTCCAGCTCATGAGAATAGAACCCATGTTGAAATTATAACAAACCTAACAACCTTGTTGGCAGAGTATATGGAAGTCCGCGTGTTACTTATTATTCTCGAGCAAAGAGGTGTATTGGATTTGCTGGAATGCGACAGGGTCAGAAGATGCAGAACACGACGAGACAAAAATATTAAGCTAATTGAAATGATGAAGAAGAAATCATTTGAAGATTTCCGTGTGTTCGCTCGTGCTTTAACTGAGTCAAACCAAAATGATCTTGCCTATGAAGTTCTGAAACAAAGTACAGTAGGCCCAATTACAGAAAGTGATGTTTAAGATAAAAAACCACCATGATGTTATTTAAAAACGAAATGAACAATTAACGTAAATTAACAATTTACAAAACAATACTATAGTATTTTTTTACAATTATTGAAAAGAAATAATATACAGGGATAATAAACGAGTCAATGATACGTATACAAAAAAAAAACATTACAAATATAAAAGTTACATACTGTAGACCCTTTAGTCAGAGTTTGGTGATAAGCCCGTTTCATACTATAGATATACTTTGTAAAGGCTTTTGCGTAATTAGCCAGTTATTTTCCCCGTGAAGTACTCTGTAGTTGGTTTACCAGGCATAAAAGGGCCGTGTCCTTACTGTACTGGTGTTTTAGAGGACATAAAAGTAATTTCTTCTGTATGTGTACTTTAGCGGACATAATCCGCAATTCCATGACGCAAAAGCCGAAATACTCTTGGAACAGTGTAGTTACTAAGACGACAGCTAATAGCTGAGCTGTACACGTGGAGCCTCTGCACGGAGCCTTGGTTCTTTGTTCTGCTCAGCTCAAATGACGACATCTATCAGCTGTGTCCACGTCAGTTCGACCAATCAGAGATTTTCCCTTTGTGTAAAAGCTGTACAGCAGAATCCCATGATTCAGTGCTGACGTTTCCCCCACGCCTAAGAACACCGGCCGTGGAATGTTTTCTAACATTAGAGCGTCTTTAATTATAAGTTCATCAAACTGTTATCTTGGTTAAGTACACTTGCATTATTTACTGCTATTTACTGTGTTGTTAATTGTATCGTTCGTTTACATATTATTATTGGGAAGAATATTGATAACGATCCGAAACCCCAATCTTCTTGATACACTAAGGTTAGAGAGACCGGTTACATATAACAATTTGCGACATACATTATCGTGGTTTGTAATGAGTTCAATGCTACTTAATAGGCCCTACAAATGTCGGTTGTTATTCTCTTTATATATGATTAAAATCAGTGAATATCGGCAATTCAGTGTGCAATTGTGTGCAATAGTCTGTGTGTGATTGACCGAGTAACAAAGCATTTCCTAAAGAATGCACTTTGGTGATCTATAAGACATACTGTTGTGTATAGTGTAAGTCATAGCTCTGTTTAAATAGATAGAGCGCCACGTCCTAAAGGAACTGCTAATATTTCCCGAAAGTGAATAATATTCGTCAGAGATTATATATTAACGATCAATCGAATAGTACGGTAGGCCTGCACCGCAATCAAATTAAAGCATCCAAATCCAGTCTCCCGGGTATATCCAGCGGGTGAATGGTCGCGCACAGACTGGCTTTGGCTAATGTTAGAATTATTATAGGTGTTCAATACTTGTCATAGGCTGGAGTAGATTTATAACCTAGAAGACATATAGATTTGGCGGGTTAAACTGCCAAAGGTCTTAAAAGCGCGAACAATAACAGTTTGTAAAATTCTTGATTGCAGTGTAGGCAATAAATAAAGTTTAATATTGTTCTGGTAAGAACAATAACAGTTTGTAGGATCTTGATTGCGGCGTAAGCGATCAAGACTAAAGTACCGGTCGACCGGTAATCTGTAGGCCTGACTGCCTGATCATCCGGACCGGTACTTACAGCAGTACAGGTACAGCAGTATTATACGATTTTGATAATTATATACCGGTAGGTCTCGATATTAAATCGGGGACGCCTGGTTTTTATTGGGATTTTACTTAGGTCTATTTCTGTCAGTTTTATTTACTAGTAGGCTAATATTGAGCAGAAGGCGTGTAACCCTGCTCAGATTGTACAGATAATTTGTAGGCTGAACTGTTGTTCTGACTGTTGTTGGGTCTGAACGGATTGCAGTGCATGTAGAGTCTGTCCGATAAAGTGCCAGTTAGTAAGTTGGGGCATCTTGAGTTGTAAGGTCAACCCCCTCCTAAAGAATAAGTCGTACTACCGTGTTAGAACGCATACTAACTAACCATTTTGGAATCTGCATATACTGTAGTTTATTTAGGCTTGATAGTAGTCTGCCAGCGTTTTAGCCTGTGTTTGTTTGTGTGGTCTGTTCAGGTACCGTAATAGTTATTACTCAGATATTTTGTAGGCTGGATTGTTGTCTAGCTGTTATTAGGTCTGAAGAGATTGCTGCGTGTGTAGAGTCTGTCCGATAAAGTGCCAGTTAGTAAGTTGGGGCATCTTGAGTTGTAAGGTCAACCCCCTCCTAAAGAATAAGTCGTACTACCGTGTTAGAACGCATACTAACTAACCATTTTGGAATCTGCACATTGTGGAGATGGCGTCTAGCCACGAAATAAAACCGTATGAAAAACTCGGATTCAAGTTCGAGCGATCGCTGATGGCATACTGCAGTCCTGTTGTACCATTATGTAGGTGGGCCTAGACTCAATCTCTAGGGTTGCTAGGCAACCGTAATAACAATGTTTCGGGACTGTATATTACATGTGTTATGTATGCGGGTTGCCACATGACCCCCCCCAGTCTCGAAACGTATTATAGATATTCGGGTGGACGGACCGTCCGGCCCGATCGAGTTTGTACGGGCGGTTGGGCTGGGGTTGGTGGTCTTTGCGTTAGTACCGGCGGTGTAGGAGGTACCGGAGGTGTGTTCGGGGGTCGACCTCGGCGCCGCGGTTGGCCGAGGACGACCGGCTCGGCAAAATCGAGATGGGCCGGTTTGAGTCGGTCGACTGAAATCGTTTCAGTTCGACCGCCCATCTCGATCTTAAATGTTTTGGGTCCGGGGGTGAGGACCTTGTAAGGCCCCTCGTAGGGGCGTTCGAATGGCGTCCGGTGGGCGTCGCGCCGGACGAAAACGTAGGTAGCGTCGTGGAGGTCCGGTGGAACCGACGACGGAGTCAATCCGTGGCGTGACGTCGGTACCGGAGCGAACCGCCCGACCGTATCCCGGAGTTGGGGGAGGATCGTAGACGGCGAGTGCTGGGCGCCTGTAGCCGGCGGAAGGAACTCGCCCGGGACGGTGAGGGGGGCACCGTAGACCAGCTCGGCGGAGGAGGTCCCCAAGTCATCCTTGGGAGCGGTCCGGATTCCGAGGAGGACCCACGGCAACTCGTCGACCCGCAGGGCGGACTTTAGGTGGCGGTGGAAACGTTCCACCAGTCCGTTCGCCTGCAGGTGGTAGGCCGTGGTGCGGTGCAGTTGGGTGCCCAGCAGCTGGTTGACGGCGGACCAGAGCTGGGAGGTAAACTGCGAACCGCGGTCGGAGGAGAGATCCGCGGGGACGCCGAACCGAGATATCCAGTTGGAGATGAGAGCCCGGGCGCAAGTCTCGGTGGAGGTCTGGTTGAGAGGCGCGGCCTCTGGCCACCGAGTGAACCGGTCTACCATCGTTAGCAGGTGAGTGAACCCGCGCGATGGTGGTAGAGGGCCGACCAGATCCACGTGGATGTGGTCGAACCGGCGGTGGGGGTTGGCGAAGGTGCCGAGGGGCGCGCGGACGTGCCGTTGCACCTTGGAAGACTGGCAAGGGACGCAGGTCTTCGCCCACTCGCCCACCTCTTTGCGGAGGCCGTGCCACACGAACCTGTCGGCGACGAGTTTCTTGGTGGTACGAGCGCCGGGGTGAGACAGGCCGTGTAGGGCGTCGAAAACGCGCCGTCGCCAGGCGACGGGGACGACGGGGCGCGAGCGTCCGAGAGAAACGTCGCAAAGTAGAGTGGCGTTGGCGGAGCCAAGCGGGACGTCTTCCAGTTGGAGGCCGGACACGGCGGAGCGGTAGGTTGGCAGCTCGGGGTCGGCGAGTTGGGCAGCCGCCATAGCCGTGTAGTCGAGGCCGGTGAGGAGGGTTCGAACCGCGCTGACGGTAGTCCTGGAGAGCGCATCCGCCACACAGTTGTCTTTGCCGGCGACGTGTTTGATCGCCGTGGTAAACTCGGAAATGTAGGCGATGTGTCGTTGTTGCCGATTCGACCACGGGTCGCTGATCTTGGCGAATGCGAACGTCAGGGGTTTGTGGTCTGTGTAGGCGGTGAATACGCGGCCCTCCAGGTAGTACCGGAAGTGGCGAACAGCGAGGTATAGCGCGAGGAGTTCCCGGTCGAACGCGCTGTACTTCACCTCCGGGGGTCGAAGTTGGCGGCTGAAGAACGCCAGGGGGCGCCACGAGTCGCCGACGAGCTGTTCTAGAACGGCGCCCACCGCCGTGCCGGATGCGTCCACGGTGAGTGCTGTCGGTGCGTTGGCGTTGGGGTGGGCGAGCATCGTGGCGTTGGCGAGGGCTTCCTTGGCGTTCCGGAACGCCGCCGCCATGTCGGGGGTCCAGTCGAGGGACTTGGGTTTACCGGCAAGGGCCGCGTAGAGGGGCCGCATGATGGCGGCGGCCGCGGGGACGAACCGATGATAGAAGTTCACCATCCCCACGAACTCCTGCAGGCCCTTGACGGTGGTCGGCTGGGTGAACTCCCGGATGGCGGCGACCTTGTCGGGGAGCGGGACGGCGCCGTGGGCCGAGATTCGGTGGCCGAGGAAGTCGATGGTCGACCGACCGAACTCGCACTTGGCGAGGTTGATCACGAGGCCGTGCTCTTGGAGGCACATGAAGAGCTGACGGAGGTGGTCACGGTGTTCCTTGGGGGACCGACTCGCGACGAGGACGTCGTCTAGGTAGACGAAGAGGAAGTCGAGTCCCTGGCACACCGTGTCCATCAGTCTCTGGAAGGCCTGGGCCGCGTTCTTCAGCCCGAACGGCATTCAAAGGAATTCAAACAGGCCGAACGGGGTTATAACCGCGGTCTTGGCGATGTCGGCCTCGGTTACGGGGATCTGGTGGTAGCCGCGCACCAGATCGATCTTAGAAAAGATCTTCGCCCCAGCCAGTCTGGAGGAGAAGTCCTGGATATGGGGGATGGGGTACCGGTCCGGAGTCGTGGCGTCGTTGAGGCGTCGGTAGTCGCCACACGGCCGCCATCCACCCGAGGGTTTAGGGGCCATGTGGAGGGGCGACGCCCAGGGACTGTTGGACCGGCGGATGATCCCCATCTCCTCCATCTTCCGGAACTCGTCCCGCGCGATCTCGAGTTTGTCTGGAGGCAGACGGCGGGCGCGGGAGTAGACCGGGGGTCCCTCGGTGGGGATGTAATGTTCGACCCCGTGTTTCGCGGTGGGGTCGGAGAACCGAGGGATTTTAATATCGGGGAACTCGGCGAGGAGCCGAGCGAACTCGTCGTCCGAGGCGGTGACCGAACCGAGGTGGGGGGCGTGGCCCGTAGTCCGCCCGCACGGGATCGAGGTCAACGTCTCGGCGTCGACCAGACAACGGCCTCTCAGGTCGACCAACATGTTGTTCGCTCGGAGGAAGTCGGCACCGAGGAGAGGCTGGGCGACGTCGGCCGCGATAAACTTCCACTGGAACCAGCGGGAGTGGAAGTCGAGTTTGACGGAGCGGTCGCCGTACGTTCGAATGTACGTTTGGTTGGCGGCGAGGAGGGGCGGCCCGCTCTGTCCCGAACGTTCCTCGCGAGTCATCGCGGGAATAACGCTCACCTCCGCCCCGGTGTCGACCAAGAAGCGTTGCCCGGAAACGCGGTCCCAGGCAAACAGCAGCAGGTCGGTGTGGCCGGCCGTTGCAGCTGCTACAAACGGCCGGCCGGGGCGTTTCCCTGGTAACTGCAGGGCGGGCGGCACTTCCTGGCTGTGGGGCCGAACGTCTGGTGATAATAGCACCAGTCCGGGTTCGAGTTCGGGGCCCGCGGGGCGGGAGTCGACGCCGACGAGGTGTTCTTGCCGGTTCGCTGCGGCGGGACCGGCATCGGTTTCCTGACGGCGTGGGCCGCGAGTGAGGTCTGCCGGGAGGCCTCCCACAGCGCGTCGGCCCGGTCCGCAACCCTGTCGAGGTCGCGGAAGTCCTCCTCCGCGAGTTGGAGGCGGATTGCGGCGGGCATCTGCCGGAGGAAGGCCTCCTCGAAGAGGAGTCCCGCGTTGTCGTCGCCGAGGAGCGCCTGCATTTCTCCGAGGAGTTGCGAGGGGCGCCGGTCACCGAGGCCGTCGAGGTCCCAGAGTCGGGCTGCGCGCTCGCGTCGGGAGAGCCCGAAGGATTTGAGAAGTTGGCCCTTGAGTTTGAGGTACTTCTCAGTAGCGGGAGGGTTCCGGATGAGTTTTAGGAGGCGAGCGGCTGTCTCCTGGTCGAGGGCCCCCACCACGTAATAATATTTTGTAGCATCCTCGGTGATGCTACGAATGTGGAACTGCGCCTCCGCCTGGGCGAACCACACCTCGGGTTGGGTGGTCCAGAACGGAGGCAGTTTAATAGAAACGGCGTTGGCGGTCGCTTCGGCCATTGTCGTCAACACAGTTTCGGTGGCAGTTCCAGTTTGCTTGCAGGATCGTGTCTGCGTGTTGCGAGTCGCGGTCTCAAGAGTTCGTCCTGAGACGCTGGGTCACCATTGTGGAGATGGCGTCTAGCCACGAAATAAAACCGTATGAAAAACTCGGATTCAAGTTCGAGCGATCGCTGATGGCATACTGCAGTCCTGTTGTACCATTATGTAGGTGGGCCTAGACTCAATCTCTAGGGTTGCTAGGCAACCGTAATAACAAAGTTTCGGGACTGTATATTACATGTGTTATGTATGCGGGTTGCCACAACATACTGTAGTTTATTTAGGCTTGATAGTAGTCTGCCAGCGTTTGGTTTGTATTTTGTTTGAGTATTCTGTACGGGTAGCGTAATATTTATTATTCAGAGTTTATGCGATTATTCACAACATTCATGTCCCCAAGTTTATTCCTACAGTAATTGTGCTTGTTATACATACCGTTATAGTTAAATTAACCCCGGTACTACACGGGCTGCTTGGCGTAGGTAAAGACTGGTGACTTTGTGCTCTGGTCACTCCAGCAGATGCCGTGGTTCTTTTAACTGTTCAAGTATATTTAACTGCTAGTTATCTGTTTTATAAGTACTTGTACCTAATTTAGGGTTTGGTGTACAGTGCTTTCCGAAAGTAATTAGTGTGTAGGCAGTATATTTGTGTTGTAAAGTGGTTAATAGGCACGTTGGTTCTGGTAGACCGCGGTAATTAACTTCTAGGTAGGGACACTCCGTGATACATAACGTAGTACCTATAGCGATACGGCTATAGGTCGTCAGGCGGTGGTATTTTCCTATCTGGACAACGCAGTGTATTTACTACTACTTATTATTTTCAAATACCGTAGTATCCTGTCCGTTTGTAATAACCAGATTTCTAACCCTTTGTTAGGCTGGTTTGTAGACTTCTTGTAAAATTACCCTAAAAATTCGTCTTTGTGTTTTTTGTAATTTTTTGTGTTTATTTAGAGATTGTAATCTCACCCCGAATTGTACGTAATTGTAGTATTAAGTAACTTAGGTAAATTAGAATTATCTGTTTTAGTGTCCAATAAGTAGCACTTCACTGAGAGCGCACAGCTTCTGTGTAGTGACTCCCCCAGAAATAATAACATTTATTTCAAATATTGACAAAACCCATTTTAAACGGGTATATATATATTATAAATCAACTCAAACGATTTATAAATAGTAGGCCTGCCATACAACAACTAGGTCTCAATATCAGTTGGACTACTGCTTAAATAACGGTAATAAAGTAAGTTAAAGTAACTAAGTAACCTTTAAAATTCAGAAATTCAATTATTTAAAATAATTGACATACCGGTATTTACCATAGGCTTATTATATTTATTTCTATAAATTTGGGCTGAAATCATACCGGTATTCTGTAATCAATTCTAGTTCATAATTATACTTATATATACTATAAGTGTAAGCTGCATACCGGTATTCACGATAGGCCTATTATATATTTATATATTTGTGCTAAAATTATATACCGGTACTCTGTGACAAATCTAGTCTGTAATAATACTTATATATATACTATAAGCATACCGGTATTCTAATATATTATATATATATCACGCTACACTGAGTAGCAGTATCGGTAATTAATTATTAGGCTAACAGTGATACTGAATTACTAGACTTGCTTTAACTGTATTTATAGCCGTAGGCATTCAACTGTGTAAACAAACATGTCAGACGCAACCCAATCACTGTCAGATAGTCTCTTAGAAAGTGTTAGAATGAGTATTAGACTTAGACAGCGTATTAAAAGGATCTGTGACCAAGATCAAAGTATAGAACATCCTAGATCCAAGTCTAAGTCACCTACTATTGTAAGAAAGGCCATCCCTACAGTAGTAGTGTCAGACCCTAGGCTAGTAGAACAGCGTAGGTCTATCATCGGCACTCGGGCCCAAGTCAAGCGGGATCAAGAAGCAGCTATCAAACAGCAGCAACCTCCTAGCCAAGAACCTAGTTCTCAGCGGCCCGATAGCTCCAGTAGTTCGGATACTGTTGAGCGGACGCCCGAACGCAGAGCGAAGATGGCGGATACGGTTTATGATGAGCGGCCAACCTATGAAGAATCAACCGACGCCACTTCTTCTCAAGTGGAAAGCGAAGTGGAAAGCGAAGTGGAAAGCGAATTAACAGCAGCAGAGAAGCCGCGAACTAGAGACACCATTGACATCTATCTGTCAGACTATCAGCGATTCCTAGGAGACGAAGAGTTGAGGAGACGACTGTCTGGACTTCGCCCTAATAGTGAAGGAACCAAGCTTGTGTTGGACGCAATCGATGCGGAAATGTTAGCTGCGAACCAAGCTAAATTTGATGAAAAACTCCGCCTCGCTAGAGTCCAAGAAGAACAAGTAAAGAAAAAATGGATAGAGGACCGAAAGGCAGCAGCAGTAGCAGCGGCAATGGCAGAGGCAGAAGTGGAAAGAAAGGCGGCAGCGGCAATGGCAGAAGCAGAAGCGGAAAGAAAGGCGGCAGCGGCAATGGCAGAAGCAGAAGCGGAAAGAAAGGCGGCAGCGGCAATGGCAGAAGCAGAAGCAGAAAGAAAGGCGGCAAAGGCAGTGGCAGAAGCAGAACGGAGAGCGTCTGAGGAGACTACCCAACTGGAGTTGGAAAATCTGCAAGAGACGCAAGACTGCATAAATAAACAGTTAACTGCTAGTCAAATGCAGATGATGAGTCGATCTACTCCCAAACGCCAAGGATACACATCATCGGAGGAAGGCGAGACCACCGATCCTGAAGGCGGAGGAAATAGATCTCGTCTAAGCAGGCGTAGAAAAACATCTCACCGTCACAAATTGCCTGATTTGCCCCCAGCGGTTAGAAGACAACTAGCTAGCACAGACTTAGGTAGTACAGAACCCACAGACCAAATTATTAAGGTCAAAAGACTCCCTACCATAGTTGATGAGCCTGAAATAATTAGTCCTGTCGTTCCCAAAGCCACTCCTGTGCTAGAGACCCCTGTACTTCCAGAGCTTAACTCTAAATTCCCTTTACACAGTACTACACTGCCCGTACCCGGTAGAACAGTCCATGCGAATATCCCTGTCCTGGACACTGAGAGAGAAATCAAAGATTTGTCTCCCGTCATCCCGTGTCTGCCCGCTACAATGTTGGCGACTCCCGCTTCGGCGGTCGAGTGGGTAGAGGAGGGACGGCGGGGGATGAATCTCCTGCTCGGACAGATGCAGGAGACTGTCCACCAACTCAAGGGAACAGTAAGGGAAAGTATGTTAGAATTGCAAGAAGTGCAGCAAAGTATCGCGCTAGAACGCGACAAATTAGTCAATATACAAAAGGGTATACCAATACCCCCTGTAACATTGTGTCAACCTGTTAGGTCTGAAGTATTACATGCGCAAGGTGTGGAGCCTACACGCATCTATACTGCTAGTGAAGTAGAAACTCCTATAGCAAACCCTATTAAGGGTGATTATAAACCTGTTCTTGATGATATTCCCTATAGACCTGATAATAATCCGGGAAATTTATATACCGATAATTCGATATTAAATAACACGATGGCCCAAGAAAGCTTTACGCGTCAGATGGCTAGAACAGAAGCCCGCCAAGCGGTCAAAGTGGGAGAAATCGTCAAATTCAATGGAGATGAGATGAAATGGTTACCTTTTAATGAATATTACAAAGATAGCATACAGAACTCTGTACTATCTAACGGAGAGAAACTTAGATTCCTCATCAAGTGCTTGGAAGGACCTCCCAAGTTAATGGCGTTAAAGTTTATTGGACATCCAGACGGATTAAGACAAGTTTGGGATACATTAAACATCAGGTATGGTAACAAGGATAACATAGCTAAGTATTTGTATGCAAAATTAGTAGCCCCCCGAAAGTTCCTTAGTAGCGGGATTATAGAGTTTTCCGATGAGATTCAGGGCAGTCCAGAGAGAAAACATCGGAAAATAAGGTAAGTGAGAAACCCGTTTCTAGGAGAAGGGTAACACCAGTGTGTTATACTGACGACGGCGAAAGCCAAGCTTCTCAAGAAGAGGACAGCGGGAAAGACACAGCAAAATCTTACTATGACAACAAGACCTATAAAGACGTAAGTAAATATAAGTCTCGAACCAGTGACAGGAGAGAACAGGTAACAACAACTCCTCCTACGTCTCCTAAGAGAATTCACGGAAGAAAGCCCGAAGAAAGAACGAGAGTGCATAACGTTACCCAAGGTAAAGTGAGTAACATCAAACCAAAATGTGCGCTGTGCGACGGGCCCCACCGTTTGAGTGTGTGTGCTGAATTCCTAAAGAAATCCCTGGTAGACAGACGTGAAGTCATGTGGGATAAGCGGTTATGCTATAATTGCCTCAGACAAGGACACCAACGGCGAACCTGTTACTCCGACGTAAAGTGTGCAAAGTGCGGTGCGAAACATCACATCTTGTTACACAGTGAATTCGAACGAAACAACCCGAGTCAGGTAAGTGAGCCCGAACTACATGTCCAATTCAGTGATGTAAATGACACTGATCAAGAATCTGAGATGGAAGGATTCTATACGGACGAATTCTCCGACGCCAACGAATCCTGTTACCTAATAAATACCGCAGTGTATCGAGCACTTACGCATGAAAAGGACACCGACAATGAGTTCCCCCCAACTACCTTTGACAGACAACCATCTTGGAAACCTCCAACTTCCAACGTAGGAATCAGAGAATTTCCTGTAGTGCAGGTAAGAGTTCACGGTCCTAACAAAAGTTACATAGTGAACGCCCTCCTTGACTCCGGCAGCACAGGAACATTCATCGATCAAGAACTAGCCGAAGAAATCTTTGCTGGACAACCCAAATTCCGAACTAAGTTGAATATGTCAGGAATTATGCAGGTTTGGAAATCTACCATAACGGCAGATTACTATGTAGGTGCGTTGTCCACCCCCCAGGATAAATTAGGAGAACAAAGTATAAGGTCAGTAAAAATGGTGGCTATAAAGAACTTCGCTACTACCCAAGTAGAACCTTATAACTGGGACGAGGACGAGAGCATCCAGCGGCTTAAGATACCTCGATTCCACACAGATTATCCTGGAGTGCAAATACTCATCGGCCAAAACGCGCATGAGGCGCTAGAGACATTGGAGAAACGGCCTGCTCAACCACAGCCACTACAAACCTATGCAGTAAGAACTAGAGTAGGTTGGTACTTCACTGGCCCTTCCCGTAGAACTCTCAAAGAGAGATTACCTCAACAACAGGTATACCAAGTAAAGGAATGGGAAGTGGAGAGCAGTGAGGTGGACGAACTAACTGAGGGAACACCATACTCCTCAGATAATGACGATATTAACTCCAATGTAGATCAATGGAGACATTGCCTTGGGACGATTAATCCAGCCGACATTGCTTCCAGAGGAGCAACTCCTCAAGAACTGATAGATACTCCAGGCTGGTTAGGTGGATCCGACTTCG
The DNA here is from genome assembly GCA_032718475.1 of Nemertoderma westbladi. Taxonomy (NCBI): domain Eukaryota; kingdom Metazoa; phylum Xenacoelomorpha; order Nemertodermatida; family Nemertodermatidae; genus Nemertoderma; species Nemertoderma westbladi. Next base: position 2,702 of record JAUCBJ010001974.1, on the reverse strand, counting down.
TAAGTAAAGAAGAAGAAGAATGGCCTCCTCATCTTACCACGGCGGAGATTAGACAGGCCAAGGGAGCGGAGAAAGTAACACAACAACTCAATCGCCCAGCTGGTCGTTTATGTTTACTGGAAAGAGACCGAAAACTGTCCGGAAACTATGGAAGGCAAGATACTCTTCCTACGACCACTTCCCTAATCCGACAAATATCTAGGGACTCCATAACGTAATAACATATGGAGTGGGCGTGTGACTATATCATTTTATATTTGTTTTTATTTTATATTTATGTATGTATCTATGTAATTTTATTATAATCGTTTTCTTTAATTTTATTTAGTAGAATGTTATTTTAGTGATTATTTAATAGATTAGTGCAATATATTAGTGTTTATTACGTACGTAATTACTTATAATATATATTTAGTGCGACGGCGAGAAATAATTATTTTTTCTCTTTCCTTACTGTCCGTATCCTATTATAAATACGTGACTACAGTAAGATGAAATGTCCGTACTTATTAAAGTACAATAAAGCCACTACTATATTTAAGTATTATTGGTAGGCAGAGTATTAGGAATGCAAAGTTCAGATCCTCGTGTCTCGGCTAAACCAAGCTATGGGTAGACCTTGGAAACGACTTGCCTCTTCACACTGACATTGCTTCGTGCGATATTGCTCTCATACCATATATAATAATACATATAGTAGCGTGATGTCCCTCTAACAGTAGCGTGAAACGCAAATAAATCTGTTAAACCTTTTGACCATCTGTAATTCTAGTCGATTAAGATATCGCGGCACCCACCGATATACTTGAAAGACAAATTCTAGAATCAGTGGTTAACGTCTCCAGACAAATTCTGGAATAAATTGGTGCCCATCTCAAATATTAATTATTTAATATTTATAAATCTATAAATCAAAATCTGTAAAATTCAGATCCTTTAACAATTCTAGTCGATTAACCCTATTACCACTGGGGGGGGGGGGGGGCGAATCGGCCCCTTCCTAGTTTTTAGTTGCTGTAACTATGCACCCACATTACGTACCGGCCCAATTTTTTGTGAGAATTAGTCAAATTTAATGCCGCATCTTTTGCAATAAACGCCGTTGCAATTGGATTTCTACTTTTCGATGTGGGTGCCACCTCAAAATTTGGTCTCCAGCACCAAATTTTTTGAAATTTTCGAATTTTACAAAGTCATTCGTGATTTAGTAATTATTTGTGTTTGGGCTATTTTTATTTATTTTCATTGGTTTGGATCACTCTAATGCTCTATACAAGTATGTAAGTGTAGTGGTACGTCATTTCTGGAGCACCAAATTTAGGGCGTGGCACTTTAAAATTTCAAAATTACTTTATTCGGAAAATTTACTAAAGTTCTGATTTCGAAGCATTTTTATTGGTTTTCTGGAGCGCTGAATCGATTAAAAGTAGTATAGAAGCCTGAAGACTTAGTGGTTCGCCATTTTTGGTGCACTAAAATTAGGGTGTGGCACTTCAAATTTTGAAAAATACGAGATTCGGAAAATACACTGAAGTTTTGATTTGCAAAGCATTTTTATAGGTTTTCTGGAGCGCTGAATCGATTGAAAGTAATATAGAAGCCTGAAGACTTAGTGGTTCGCCATTTTTGGTGCACCAAAATTAGGGCGTGGCACTTCAAATTTTGAAAAATACGAGATTCGAAAAATTCACTAAAGTTTTGATTTTAAATAAATTTTATAGGTTTTCTGGAGCGCTGAATCGATTGAAAGTAATATTGTAAAAGCTTTTGTGGGATAACTGATACGTTTGCCTTTGCTGGCCAGTTCCCCCCCAGTCGCTAGAATACTCTCAAAGGGATTTATAACTAAAATAGTGCAAGCTACCAGCTTATTGGCTGATGTGCTGTGTGGAGATATCTGGGATCAGTTTAATCGGCCAACTAGCTTAGAGAGGTTGCCTTAGCCTTGCTGTCCGTATCGGCCAATAGAATTTGCGTAGGCGTTGATTTCGACCTATCCCAGAGCTACTGAACTGAATTTCCTATCTCACTGCTCATCCTCTGTGTTGGACGGGAGCTTCGGGGAATAAGGGAGTTGGTATCTTCATATAGAGCAGTAGTCACATGTTTCTGTTGTTGTGTTCCCATTTTTCGCCATAACACCGGCTTTTGGAACAACTCTAGTAAAACTGCTTAGATTATAGAAAGTATAACTGTTACCGGCGGTGTTACCTCACTTAATTTAATTGCACTAATCATATTGTTTGTACTGCTATTTACCGTCAGTTATTAATTGTATCGATTTGTTGATGAAATATTGTCATTTGGAGAATATTGATAAATCACCCAAATTTCCCAATTTCTTGATACACTACAGGTTAGAGAGACAGGCTATATATAACAATTGCGATTTATATCAATGTGGTGTGTATTGAATCTAATGTTGTTTAGTAGACACTACCTGAGTCAATTGCTGTTCTCTTTATGTGTGATCAAATACTGACGGTCGGCAGAATAGTGTGCATGATTGTGAGTGTGATGTGACTGGTAACAAAGCATTTCCTAAAGAATGCGACTTATACTTTAATCATAAGCCTTATCGTTGCGTTTAGTATAAGTCCTAGCTCTGTTTAAATAGATAGAGCGCCACGTCCTAAAGGAACTGTTAATGATAAACAACCGCGACCTCTATACTAACAGCAGAACTGTTGAACAGACCAATA
>JAUCBJ010001973.1:0-92724 GCA_032718475.1 Nemertoderma westbladi | reverse complement strand
AGTCTATTATTATTTATTGCTTTCGTTCTCAGATAAAAGGAAGATCTCATTTAATGATTGTTAATATCATATTTCAACTGCAGAAGGCTTATATCCAAAATTGTTTATTCCTAAAAATTTATTGATGGGATTTCTGTTGATGTAACTGAGGCATTAACAGAGGGCAGAAGGTACCGGTATATTAAATAAATTATTTCAATATCATTTACTGCATCGGCATCGACATGCAATAAATTTTCATATTTCTGACAAATTGAGTCGCCCACGATCTTAATTTTAACCATGAAACACAAATTCACTGTCAATACTTACCTGCCATCAATCTCACGTACTGCGGTACCTTTGGGTTGGGGTGCAGATTGAAATGGGAGGAACGCCGTACTGTCCCCCTTTTCTTTGATTGATTGGAGGTTTGGTTAATTTTCTCAAATACTGATTTTGTAGTAGAATCGCTCAATTTTAATTTGTGTCTCATAACTGAGCCTCGTGCTGCTCGAAGGCCCCACGAACGTGTAAAATTCGAACTACTGAGTGCAGTGTGCATTTTGTATATTCTTAATCCTCATCCTCTGCATGATTTTCACTATTTTATTTTTCTATAGGTTGCTGTTTATTGAATATCTTTAAAATATTCCTAACTTTATGGAATTTGTTTTACAATTGTTGTTTATCTCTAATGCATCACTCTCGATCTCGATATTCTTATCAATAATTATTATCATGTCAATAGCACTGATAAACGGAACAACTGGACATTATTAATACAATAGTGATAATGGTCATTTACTCACTAAATAATATACTAACAGCAGTAGCGAAGTTGGTAGAGCGTTGGACTTGGAATCTCTAGGTACCGAGTTCAATCCGACTATTTTGGTAGTAAGCCATTCTAGTAGACAGTTCTTGCGATAGTAGTAAATTTCTCTAAGGGACCGTTACCCAGGGTGCGGATCGGGATAAAATTTCACACATCGCTCGATTTGTGATTGTGATTTGTTGGTTGATGCAAGTCATTCTTGGTTTGCATCTTCCAAAGTATTGCCCGAAATAATAACACTCGACAAAATGTCAATTTTTTGACACCACAAAAACATTGACCGGAAAAAAAAGAGAAATCTAGTTAAGTAGCTTGAAACCTAATAAAACGAACATAATTTTGTGTCCAGAGGAGGGTGCATGAGGGGTGGGGGAGGGTTTGGGGTTCAGGGTGCTGTAATCTACAAACCAGAATTAATATATCAATAAGATTAATAATATGAAATAATATAATATTTAAAGATAATTTAACATTCTTTAAACAGATATTGTTCAATTCGCGCTGATCCGCTCCAACTCCCTCTGCCTGCGTGGTGGGCGGCGCCCATGGCGGGCACTGGGCTTTGGGGACGGTGAGGGGTTGCGGGGCTCCGATCTACCCGATCGGTATTAACCGATCTCGTATTCACATCGTTTGTGACTTTAGATAGGTAATATATTATAGATTAATTATTTAGGCTATTTAATAAACAACTTGTGCAGTTTACTATGTAAGTAATGATTAAATTTTATGGATTATAGATATTGTGACTTTCGACGCTATTAATATTTATACCTATAATCATCAATGCATTTAACAGCTGATTGATTACTCCCTAAAACTATAATCTCTTCTATTAACCTACTTTTATTGTTTTGGTTAGAATAACGTGCCACTGAAGCCTGCCTGCTCTTATGTCATACAATTGACAATTCTTATAACTTGCAATTTTCTTCATTGGTGAGTTACTAGAGAAGACCTTGAGAATTGATAACTGCGCGTCAGCAGGTACTGCTATACAGATAACTGCGCGTCAGCAGGTACTGCTATACAGATGTAAGCGGATTCAATTCCGCCTCATTACCCACCAGAAAATGGGATAGTGGCATTTTCAGCAATATGTTGGAGATACGAGATTAGCAATATTAATCTCGTAGCACAACCAACATTTGGTGGGGGGCAACACAAGCCCCGAAGCCACACACAAAGGGAGGTTAGAGGTCAAACCATCTCGGAGGGGACACAGCTAGAAGAGGCTAGCGGCAGAGGGGAAACACTTCCAAAGAGTGAAAGGGTGACAAGTAGGACATTAGCCAATAGGAGGGAGGAAAGCACGTGATAGGGCACAGAAGAGCATCCATTAGGTAACAGGCCAAAGTAGCGTAGGTGGTGAAGCAATATACGGTGTATCAATCATATATTATCCCAGACTCTTGTGTTGGTACACTTAGTTAGTTACTCAGTTAGTGCAGACCGGTATCAGTTGTTTACCATCATCAATCAGATACATACTGGTACCCATTATATCTGTGTTTCTGCCACAACATTATTGTGCTATTATTTACGATATCAAAGAGACAACACCGGACTCTCATTGTTTTCCTACATTGTGCAACACCAAGAGAGTGGGCGGAGGAGAATGGGTTGGACGCAGAAGACCTAGAGGCGATGGGATGGAACAAGGATGTTCCTGGCAAGTATCAGTATGAAGATGGGGAAGAGTGGACGGCGAGATGTCTGGAGGAGTGTCTGGAGGAGTGTCCGGAGGAGTGCCTGGAGGAGTTTCCAGAGGAGACGCCAGTCCGGTTGAGAGGCATACCGAAAAGGGGGGGGTCGAGTAAGAAGACAAGGTGGAAAGAGAGAGTATGTGGGAAGATTAGACCAGGGGCAGAGAAGCCCATGATGAAATGTGACGAAGGAAGCAGGTTTAGCGTCAGGCTAAATTGTGAAGTTATAATAATAAGATTTGTTAAGAGTTGCACAAGTCAGTAAGTCTGTACTGAAGAGGTACCGGTACATAGCCTACAACCCGAATCCTAGAGTGTTGCTAGGCAACCGTGTCAACAACCCAACTCCATATCTCACCCCTGTACGCCACAATGCTCCCCCCAGTGTAAGGAAATGAAACGAGAAGGTAACCTATAAGTATCTGGGGGGATTTATGATGCGACCAGATCTTGTGGTTATTAGTGGCGCAGGCGGTGTAACTGGCGGAGATGAATGAGTTTGTACTGTAGGAGTGGGTTGAGTTTCGGGAGGAGGTTTGTCTGGTTGGACGCCGCAACCGTAGGCCACCTTGAGACGGTCGACGGACACGGTCTCTCGGCGGCCGGTGACGTCGAGAACGAAGTATTTCTCTGATTTTTGTAGGACTCTGTAAGGGCCAGAGTACGGGCGCTGTAGTGGTCTGCGGTGGGCGTCGCGCCGGACGTAAACGTATCCGGTCGAGCCGAGGTTGTCCGGAACGGAAGTCGTACGACGGCCGTGGAACTCCGGAATCGGCGGAGCAACGGCGCGCATAGAGTCCTGGAGTTGGAGGAGGAAGTCCGAGGATGGAGGCTCCGATCGCGGTACTGGAGCGACGAACTCGCCGGGGATGTGGAGGCTGGTCCCGTAGACGAGGTCGGCGGGGGAGCAGCCGGAGTCCTCGCGCCACGCGGTCCGGATGTTGAGGAGGACCATGGGGAGTTCGTCCATCCAGTTGGGGCCGACGAGACGCGCCATGAGGGAGGCCTTCAGCTGCCGATGGAGGCGTTCAACCATCCCGTTGGCCTGTGGATGGTAGGCCGTTGTGTTGGATGCCGATATACCGAGGAGGCGGTGGAGATCGGCCCAAAGGTGGGAGGTGAACTGGGCGCCTCTGTCGGAAGTAACGTGACTGGGGATACCGAAACGGGATATCCAATGTCGGAGGAGGGCTCGAGCGCATGTCTCGGTGGTTGAGTCCGCCATTGGAATAACTTCGGGCCAACGGCTAAACCTGTCGATTACGGTAAACATATATGTCATACCTTCGGACACGGGTAGAGGGCCGACGATGTCGACATGTAGGCTGTCGAATCGGTGGTCGGGAGGCTGTCGTCGAGTGAGTGGGGCGTGGACGTGTCGGTGAATCTTAGAGGCCTGACACGCGTGGCACTCCTGGCACCATCGTTTGACGTCACGTTTCAGTCCGTGCCAGACGAAACGGGACAAGATGGCGCGTTGGGTTGGGCGGTTCCCGGAATGGCCGAGTCCGTGGATTGCGTCGAAGACGCGTCGAGTCCACTCCTTGGGGATTATGGGTCGGGTTCGGCCCGTGGAGACGTCGCACAGTATGGTGAAGTCACCGAATGGGACGTCTTCGATGACGAGGCTGGTAATGGCGGTCCGGTAGGTGTTGACTTCAGCAGATGTTTGCTGTGCCGTGGCGAGTTGCCGGAAGTCGATGGTCGGTGAGAGGATGGCGGCTACCGGGGCGCGGGACAGGGCATCGGCGACGACGTTATCTTTGCCGCTGACGTGCCGAATATCCGTCGTAAACTCGGCAATAAACGACATATGGCGAGTTTGGCGGGGAGAACGTTCCGCGGCGCTGGTCAACGCAAAGGTCAGCGGTTTATGGTCGGTATAAACCGTAAAGGTTCGACCTTCAACGTAGTGTCGAAAGTGTTTAATGGCGAGGTTTGCCGCTAGTAACTCGCGATCGAATGCAGAATATTTCGCTTCGGCAGTCGAGAGTTTTCGCGAGAAAAATGCGACAGGGCACCACACCTCGCCATGTAGCTGTTCGAGTTTAGCGCCAACAGCCTTATCAGAAGCGTCGACAGTGACACTCGTGGTGGCGGTCGAGTTGGGATGGTGGAGGAGGGTTGCAGCGGCGAGGGAGGACTTGGCAGACTCGAACGCCGTCTGGCATTCGGGAGTCCACTGAATCGTCTGACTCTTCGACTTGGTGGCCTCGTACAACGGGCAGAGTTTGTCGGCCAACCTTGGCATGAAGCGGTGGTAGTAGTTTACCATGCCGAGGAAGCGTTGGAGGCTGAGTTTGGAGTCCGGGGTCGGATAGTCGCGGATCGCGTCGACTCGGTCTTCGAGAGGAAGGATTCCCGAGGATGTAACTTTGTGACCGAGGAATGTCAGTTCCGGGACACCGAAGACGCACTTGGTGCGGTTCAAAACCATCCCGTTGTCCGAAAGGAGTCGGAAGACTTGGCGGAGGTGGTCGATGTGTTCGGCGACGGAGCGACTCGCTACCAGGATGTCGTCGAGGTAGACGAACGCGAACGGAATGCCGCGTAGAATGCCGTCCATTAGCCGCTGGAACGCCTGGGCGGCGTTCTTTAGTCCGAACGGCATTCGGAGGAACTCCCAAAGGCCGAAGGGAGTGATGATCGCCGTCTTTGGTGTATCTTTGGTCGCCATGGGGATCTGGTGGTATCCCCGTACCAGGTCGATCTTAGAGAAGACCGACATTCTATCCAGGTGACCGTTGAAGTCTTGGATGTGTGGTAGGGGGTACCGGTCGTCGACGGTGGCATCGTTGAGACGGCGGTAGTCCCCACAGCGCCGTCAACCACCGCCGGGTTTGGGGGCGATGTGGAGCGGGGAGGCCCACGGCGAGTTGGAACGCCGGATTATGCCGAGTTCCTCCATCTTGGCGAACTCGGCCTTGGCCACCGCGAGTTTCTCGGCGTCGAGTCGGCGGGCGCGAGCCTGTAGAGGAGGTCCCTCCGTAACAATGTGGTGCTCTACACCATGTTTATTCAATGCAGTCGGCTCGAACCGAGGGATGAGGAGCTCCGGGAACTCGTCAATGAGTCGCTCGCAGGGACCTGTAGTAGGGATGTGGATGCCGGCGATAGCGGTCGAATAGCAGGCGATCTTGGTCGGGATCGCTGTAGGGTTTGACATATCGATGAGGCGTCTCCCTGCAAGGTCGATGGCCAACCGGTTGGAGAAGAAGAAGTCGGCGCCGAGGATTGGGGAAGAGACGTTTGCCACGTAGAATTCCTGCGTGAAGACCCGCCCATTGCCAAGGTGGAGGCAGAACGCCCTCCTGCCCCAAGTGGCAATCGGACTGCCGTTGGCGGCGACCAACGGGGCAGTTGGGGTGCGGGACCGTTTGTCGGCAGCGGATGCGGGCGAAACTGAGACTTCGGCTCCGCAGTTGACCAGGTAGGTCTGGCCGGTGCGACGGTCCCACACAGTCATTGTTGTCTTCCCGTTTTGGCCGGCTGCGGATATGTTTAGCGACCGGCCCCGGCGTTTCCCGAACGAGGAGATGAGGCCGGTGTGGTGGGAATGAGGTGGCTCAGTCGACAGCCTCTGTAACCGCAGTTCCGCTCGGCATTCCCGAACCTCTTATGGAAGAAGCAGAGAGTCGTAAAGGAGGACCCGGGAGGCTGTGTAGGTCCGGAGGCGGAGACGGCGTTCCGTTGTACCCCGGCGATACCGACTCCGACGGGTTCTCCTCGGGTCGCCTCCATAATCCGGTCGGCATCCCTAGCAAGTTCGTCAAGGTCGGTGGAGCTCGAACCAGCCAGAACGCGCCGGACATCCGTCGGCAGCTGGGCGAGGAACAACGCCCGGAAGAGAGTCTCTGGGTCTGCGTTGAGGGATCTCATGTGGCGGAGGAGACCGGTAGGTCGGCGGTCACCAAGTCCAGAAAGGGACAAAAGTTCATTGTCTCTCTGAGCCTGGGTTTTACCGAAAGAGTCGATGAGGGTGCGCTTCAGCGTTCTATACTTGTTGTCTCCCGCCGGCGGATCGAGAAGTATTGGTCCAACTTCTTTGGCCGTAGTGTTGTTATCCAATGCAGCAACCACGTGGTGAAACTTGGTTGAGTCTACAGTTATGTTGCGCGTGGCGAACTGAGCCTCGACTTGGGAGAACCAGATCTCCGGGTTCTCGGCCCAGAATGTGGGGAGTTTGACTCCGATGGCGTTTACTGAGGTTCCGGTTGTGTCGGAGCCGGAAGCAGCAGGAAGGAGGCCTTGGAGGGCCGTGGCGAGGGCCGCAATATCCTCAGCAGCGAGAGGCATACCGGTAGTTAATAGGCTAATAGCTGAACATGGGGATTATTCTGCAACTGTTTGAATTAGCGAGTTCACCATGCCGGGTCACCAGTTTAGCGTCAGGCTAAATTATGAAGTTATAATAATAAGATTTGTTATCTGTATACGGCAGTATGGTAATTCATATATTCTAGGATGACGAGTTGCACAAGTCAGTAAGTCTGTACTGAAGAGGTACCGGTACATAGCCTACAACCAGAATCCTAGATCGTTGCTAGGCAACCCTGTCTACAACCTAACTCCATATCCCACACCCCTGTACGCCACACAGGAAAGTGGGTGAAGGCGTGTTGTACACGCATAAGGAGGTGGCAGAGTGCGAAGGGGCATTAAATAGTGAGCCACTACGTGTACCAAAGGATGACCGGGGATTATCGAGGGCTTTAATGGCGGCGCACATATTAAGGGAGAGGCCAGCAGAGGTAGCATGTACGAGTAAGGATGGCATGAGGGGCGGTATTCTACCGCCAAGCGACAAGATGAAGGGTGGCACTTTGCCGCCAGGGGACGACCACGAGGAGATCAGTAATACAACAGAGAGACCCGATTTAAGGACAGAAGAGAAGGGACGGTCAGTTCCAAGAGAGTTGGAATTGACAAGGAGAGTGGGGCGAAGAATTAGAGGACCTACAGGGGGGCAGTGGGAGAGTTGCCTGCTGGAAGAATCACCCTTAGGTTGCTGAGTCATCTAATAAGTTGGACTGAAGGGGGGCGAAGATGGAAGAGTTAGATCCGTAGAAGTGAGAATAGGGGTAAGATAGGAGCAAAGGACAGGAAGACCTACAGGAGGGCTGTAGGAAAGTGCTGCCTATTAGAAGGGGCAGCATAGAGTTTAGTCGTCCAAGTATTGGACTGAGGGGGGTGGGATTGAGGGCGAGACGCCCTTCCCACACAAATATAAAAAAAAAATAATGAAATAAAGAAGTAAAATAGAAAGTTAGAAAGAGAAAGTAATAGTAGATAGTAGGTAATAGTTAGAAGTAGGCAGAAATTAGGGAGTGTGGTATGTAAACATACCATGGGAGTAGGAGGGTACATAGTACCATTACAGTTAGAAGTAGGCAGAAATTAGGGAGTGTGGTATATAAACATGCCACGGGAGTAGGAGGGTACATAGTACCTTTAGAGTTAGAAGTAGGCAGAAGATAGGGTGTGTGGTATATTGACATACCACGAGTAGTAGCAGGGTACATAGTACCGGAGTAGCAGGGTACATAGTACCGAGAGAGTTAGAGGTTGTGCGAAAACGAAAGCACCACGTAGAAAGTTAGGGAGTGTGGTATACAGACATACCATGAGAAGTAGTAGCAGAGGGGTTGTGGGCACCGAAAGCGCCACGTAGAAAGAGAGTAGAGGGGTTGTGGGCACCGAAAGGTATGGTATGTAAGTATACCATAGAGGTAATAGCAGGGGGGTTGTAGGCACCGAAAGCGCCACATAGTGAGAGAGTGAAGGGTGTTGTATGTAGGTATTAGGTAGTAGCATTATGTAGGTAGTAGCAGTATTAGGGTACATAGTACCGTTAGAGTTGGTAAAGTAAAATAGAGTTAGTAGTAAGAGAGTTACATAGTAAGTACAAGGGTAAGAAGTAAGTAGCGAGGTAGATAGGATGATAGCACAGACAGGGGAACATAAGAACTTGACACTTTGGGAGTGGTAGAGAACACAGGACATTGTGAAGCAGTGGGGATGTGCCAGCTCATGGGCCTTGTCTGCCACAAGCCGATGGACTGGGGCAAGTTCCGGGGGGAGCACGGACCAGGCACAGGACATTGTGGAGCAGTGGCGATGGGGCCAGCTCATGAGGCTTGTCTGCCACAAGCCGATGAACTGGGGTAAGTTCCGAGGGAAGTATGGAGAGGAGGTGTTGGCGTGTGAGGAGTATGAGAGGAGTACGAGGGAAGTATGGAGAGGAGGTGTTGGCGCGTAAGAAAGTGAGAGGAGTGCAATTCAAGTGTGGGGAGCGAGCAGTAAGAGAGAGAGTAAGGGACGATAGGGTCCATAAGAGAGAGTAGAGTGAGGTTAGAGTGAGTTCAGAGTGAGAGTTTTTGAAAATTGTGTGAAGGGGCCACAATTGCCTCAAACGGAGACATCAGATACCTTGGTGCAACATAGCTCGCAATTGCACCAAGAAGGGGTAGCAATATCATACCCAAAGGGAGCAGCCTGGAAAGCCGACTCCGAGAAAAGAACTCCACCCCACACCCGATAGTAGATCGGGTTCCAGCGGAATTGAAGCGCACTTGTGGTTGATGCTATCTTCTCACCAGGAAGATAGCATGGGGGGGGGGAGTGTAAGCGGATTCAATTCCGCGTCATTACCCACCAGAAAATGGGATAGTGGCATTTTCAGCAATATGTTGGAGATACGAGATTAGCAATATTAATTTCGTATCACAACCAACATTTGGGGGGGGGGGGGGGGGAACACAAGCCCCGAAGCCACACACAAAGGGAGGTTAGAGGTCAAACCACCTCGGAGGGGACACAGCTAGCAGAGGCTAGCGGCAGAGGGGAAACACTCCCAGAGAGTGAAAGGGTGACAAGTAGGACATTAGCCAATAGGGGGGAGGAACGCACGTGATAGGGCACAGAAGAGCACCATTAGGTAACAGGCCAAAGTAGCGTAGGTGGTGAAGCAATATACGGTGTATCAATATCGAGTATTATCCCAGACTCTTGTGTTGGTACACTTAGTTAGATACTCAGTTAGTGCTGACCGGTATGAGTTGTTTACCGTCATCAATCAGATACATACCGGTACCCATTATATCTGTGTTTCTGCCACAACATTATTGTGCTATTATTTACGATATCAAAGAGACAACACCGGACTCTCATTGTTTTCCTATAACAGCCTCAGCCAAGCTACTAGCACCATCCCTGAGGTAGAACGGTGATGCGTGAAACACTAACCCGGTCGGGATCTTAGATCCCATCACAACAGATAACTGCGCGTCAGCAGGTACTGCTATACAGATAACTGCGCGTCAGCAGGTACTGCTATACAGATAACTGCGCGTCAGCAGGTACTGCGCGTCAGCAGGTACTTCTATACAGATAACTGCGCGTCAGCTGGTACTGCTATACAGATTTCAGGGCATCTGCCAACTCTTGCAAAAATCAATACACTCGGACAGAAAATTGAATTTCAGTCAATTACAATTAGTGACATTAACATTCTGATACATTTTTCTTATGGAAGAACTTTACTTTCTTATGATTTATGTTGATAGATTGAACAAAATATATATTTAACATAGAAGTAGACAAATATTACTATAGCAAGCAATGTAAATGAACAATGTAGACCTTCTAAATTACTATCACAATTAAACATTGTGTACCATCACAATTAATCATTGTGTACCATCACAATTAATCATTGTGTACCATCACAATTAATCATTGTGTACCATCACAATAAATAAAATATCAACACATCAAAATTGTGGATTAAATTAAATTTAATTATTTTATTTAATAATTTTAAAAATTATAAAATTATAATTATTTATTATACTTATTATAAAGATAAAAATAAAATTTTAAATTTTTCTAAATTAATCATTTAATTAAAAGGCAATTAAATCAATTACAAAATTTATAACTTGTGGTGATTTCCGTTATAGAGCATATTTACCACTACAGACCAAACACTATGCATCGCATCCAAAGCTCCTGAATAACAATAAAAAAGTTGGAAATATAAAAATGATAACATTTAATAATACCAAATTATCGCATTGTGTGTCAAATATGTGCAATGTGTGTATGTGATGTGCATGCTGCTGATGAGGTCCTGTAGTCCGAACATGACTGGTTCAAACCCGAGCGACTTATCTCTCATGAGATCATCTTACTTATCTATGAGCGTTATCACTCATTTTTTCTCCGTTGCACATTTTCCTATTTTCATCTCAGAAATAAAGCCCTTCTTTACACAGTTAATTTAATTGGTTATACCTAAATTATACCTTTTTGGTTATACCTTTTGGTGCTTTTGTTTGTTTAAACATCAATAGATTGATAAAATATGTCATTTGGATACATTTAGGACGAATAATACTGAAGCAAGCAAATGAAGCGATGTATAGGTTATAAGTTATAGGTTATATAGGTTTAACTTCTGGTGATTCCGTTGTACAGCCTATCCAGTGCTAACAACCTAACACTATGCCTCCAAAATCGCTGCTGATTAACAAAGGGAAAGTTGAAAATAGAAAGAATGATAAAAGGTTGATCACAATGCGAAGTAAATCAAATTCTGTGACTCCCAATGGGCCGAAGTCCTTGAGTGCAAGTGGACCAGAAGATATGAAATTCTCCAAGAGTTTTAAAGAAAGGCTTGAGGAGCTGAAAAGTAAGCAAGTATTAAATGAGCACATTCTGCCAAAGGAACCACAGAACAAAAGGAGAAGGATCCACGGTTGTATAATGAAACCAAGAATTGTGTTTACGCAATGGGCCTCATCAACTAGTCTACATGGTGTCTGGCCAATATGGAATATGGAACGTTTTATTGGAATCAGGTGCGTTTTTGTTGTCATGGAGTACATCTTATTTTGTTCAGTAGTTGTAGTAGTATAATTTTATTGAATTACTAATTAAATTAAATACAAAGCACAATTAGTAAGGGATTCGAACCCTAAATATAGCACTCCAAAGAATACATAAAACTTTGTTAACTCTATATTATTGGTAATAGTAACTATATAGTTTCAAAAAATAATATACACTGAGATTACCTATTCAAAGACCGGGCGGATTATAGACAATTATGCTTCTAATTTTAAACATTAACCCTTTCGTTACCACGGCACATACTTCTGTTACATGGGTAGAGCGCCATGACACACATCTGTTCCATGACATTTATTCGATTTCTAAGAAGGGAAAATGTTGCTGGACTCTGACCGACAGACAGACCGACAGACAGTCTGGATAGGGTCAAAAGAGAAAACTGACAGCGGAAATGAAATCCTTGACCAGGAAAACCCCTATAGTGAGAATGTTAGTAGATTTTATTATTTCTAAAGTCTTGACAGACAAACCGACAGAAAGACAGACAGACTTCAGAAATTCATGAATTAGACTTGGGCACTTGGGGATTTGAATAATTTCCAGTTAGGTATCGAAAGGGTTAACCCTATTACCACTAGGGGGTGGGGGGGGGGGGGGGGGGGGATTCGTCTCCTTCCCAGGTTTTAATTGCTGTATTTATGCAACCACATTATGTACCAGCCCAATTTTTTACGAGAATTAATCAAATTTAATGGCACATCTTTTTCAAAAAACGGCGTTGCAATTAGATTTCAACTTTTCGATGTGGGTGCCACCTCAAAATTTGGTCCCCAGCAGAAATTTTTTTAAAATTTTCGAATTTTACAATGTCATTTTTGAGTTAGTAATTCTTTATGTTGGGGCTTTTTTTATTGATTCTGATTCGTATGGAGGACTCTACTACTCTATATAAGTATGTAAGGGAAGTTGTACGTCATTTTTGGTGCACTAAAATTAGGGCGTGGCACTTCAAATTTTCAGAATTACGATATACAGAAAATACCACAAGGTTTTCATTTCAACCCATTTTTATAGGTTATCTATATCTGTTGGTCTTTTTATTAACTCCAGAAAGACCAAAATTTTGACAGTTAACTTTGAAAGTCCTCAGCAAGTCTCTGATCGGATGAGCATAAGCTCAAAGGATGGTATGCTTGAGCATGTGGATGACTTCTGTTACCTGGGATCATGGATCCGGAAGTCAGGTGAGGACCTTCGAATACGTAAGGGTAAGACATGGGCAGCCTTGAATAGGCTTTCCAGGATTTGGAAGTCACCGAGAATTAATCGGAAACTTAAGGTCCGATTATTTAGAGCAGCAGTAGTTCCAGTACTCCTCTACGGGAGTCCATGCTGGGCTCTAACTGCTGAGGACACCAAATCTCTGGATGGCACATTCACACGAATGCTACGCCGGGTTCATTGTGTCAAGTACAATGCACACATCTCCAACCAGACACTATATAACATTGGAGGTGTCTCATTGGTTCCCCCAAGCTTGACACTAGAACAAAATCGCCTCCGCTTTGCAGGACATTGCTTTCGCCGTGAGGACCAACCAGTGCATAATCTTGTACTTTGGCAGCCTCATGGAGTGAATAAGCATGGTGGACAGCCCATGACTTTCTTGAGACGCATCTTAAAGGACACAGGCCTTAAAGATGCGGATGATCAAGCAAATGTCATGGGTGATAGGGAGTTGTGGCGGTGCAATTTTGTTGACAAGCCGGCACAGCATTCCTAAAAATGCAGCTGCAATGCAGCATGCCGATCCTAGTAGTAGTAGTAGTAATAGGTTATCTAGACCGCTGAATCGAATGAAAGTAATAATGAAGCTTCAAGTCTTAGTTGTACTAGGGCGGTGCGTTTTTTACTTTTTTTTTCGATTTCATTGTTCTACCTGTGCACAAAAGTTGCCAAATGGTAAAAAAATAAGGCAAAAAAAATTTCTTTAAATTTCATCTATATCTTCCCGGATCCCAAAAGGGTTGAAATTTTGTGCCATCGCGATGCACCATAATGAAATGTAAAACAATATAACACATTGATGAAAGATCAATGACTCAAAAAAGAACTTCCTGCATGCATCAAATGTCATCAAATGGTTCCAAACTTAGTTAGAAACCAAAATTTTAATTTTTGGATCAAGGGAACTAGTGCCACAGGAACATGGCCAGAACCTACCATTTGGTGCAAGTGATGATTATTCTCAATTTTCGCGATGGCCAACTTTGAGTTCTCCTACTGCATTCATATTATGCTCATTAGAACCGCAATGTCCGATTTAGTGGGGGTAGACACCTTCAAAACAAACGTAGAGCGAATAGTTCTTAAGATATCGCAGAAAATGTGAACTATGAACAAAACCTATAGTGAATTAATTAGTACTCTTTAATTTTGAAGGTCTCTGTATACACTAAATCAATTTGTTGCAGTGATGTGTCTATTTTTGATGCCTTAAGATAATTAGAAGTAACATTTTTGTGTATTTGTCTATAAATCATCAAGGAAGTAATGTTGACTTGTGCCGTACTTAACATTTTCTATAATATCTCAAGAACTATTTGCTCTATGCTTATTTTGATGGTGTCTACCCCCACTAAATCGGTCATTGCGGTTCTAATGAGCATAATAATAATGACGTAGGAGAACTAAAAGTTGTCCATCACCAACATTGAGAATAATCATCACTTGCGCCAAAGAGTAAGTTCTGGTCATGTGCCTGTGGCACTACTTCCCTTAATCCAAAAATTGAAATTTTGGTATCTAACTAAGTTTGGAACCATTTGATGACATTTGATGCATGCAGGGAGTTTTTTTTTGAGTCATTGATCTTTCATCAATGTGTTATATTGTTATAAATTTCATTATGGTGCATCGCGATTGCACAAAATTTCAACCCTCTTGGGATCCGTGAAGACATAGACGAAATTTAAAGAAATTTTTTTTGCCTTATTTTTTTACCATTTGGCAACTTTTGGGCACCGGTAGAACAATGAAATCGATAAAAAGTAAAAACGCACCGCCCTAAGTTGTACGTTATTATTGGTAAACCACAATTAGGGCGTGGTACTTTAACTTTGGTTTATTTTCCGAATCTCGTATTTTTCAATAATTGAAGTGCCACACCCTAATTTTGGTGCTTAAAAAAAGGACGATCCACTAAGTCTTCAGGCTGATAATATTTTCAATCGATTCAGCGGTCCAGAAAACCTATAAAAACGCGTTGAAATCAAAACATGGGGATATTTTCCGAATATCGCATTTTTCAAAATTTGAAGTGCCACGCCCACTTCTTAGGTGCACGAAAAATAGCATCCAGTTCTTTTTTCGGAAATGGAATAGAATCACATTCGATCCAGCGTAGTGAAAAACCTACTAATGCTAGCCAACAATTCCACACTATCAGTTTTTTGAATATCAAAAAAATGTATATTTTGTCCTGGGACTACTTCTATTTTTCATGAAAATTATTATACCCACCTTATGAAATTTGCATTTTTTTGGATTTGAAAATGTTCATCGATAATTTTTTCACCTACAGCCCAAATTTCGTACGATTTTATTGGATGATTACAAAAATACAGCGCGGGGCCGAATCGACCCCCCTCCAGTGCTGCTAATGGTCTAAACACCCCCCCGGTGTGGTAATAGGGTTTAAGGGGAGATGGTATCCCAGGCTATCCCCATACATGTGACTATTAACATATATTATGTACCCATTACTCTGGTTCTACAAGATTGAATTTCATGAAAATTTCCAGAAGGGCGGAGTAACTATAGAGACAGAATCTATCGAGACACACCTGGAACCTACAAATAATTGTTTTTGTCTCTATGTTTGATTGTCACTAAATCCATAAAAACCATAAATTGGGATAGTTCTAAATTAGGAAAACACTAGTAAAACGGTAAAACACTAGGAAAACATAAGAAAAGTACTGTAAAACACACGGTAAACAGTGGAAATATTGATCAGCAGGAAATTTAACACATGTACTTCTCTGAATTGACAATCCTAAATGTACTCCTCGCATAGCACCCCTTAAGTACTACTACTACTAGGATCGGCATGCTGCATTGCAGCTGCATTTTTAAGAATGCTGTGCCGGCTTGTCAACAAAATTGCACCGCCACAACTCCCTATCACCCATGATATTTGCTAGATCATCCGCATCTTTAAGGCCAGTGTCCTTTTAAGATGCGTCTCAAGAAAGTCATGGGCTGTCCACCATGCTTATTCACTCCATGAGGCTGCCAAAGTACAAGATTATGCACTGGCTGGTCCTCACGGCGAAAGCAATGTCCTGCAAAGCGGAGGAGATTTTGTTCTAGTGTCAAGCTTGGGGGAACCAATGAGATACCTCCAATGTTATATAGTGTCTGGTTGGAGATGTGTGCATTGTACTTGACACAATGAACCCGGCGTAGCATTCTTGTGAATGTGCCATCCAGAGATTTGGTGTCCTCAGCAGTTAGAGCCCAGCATGGACTCCCGTAGAGGAGTACTGGAACTACTGCTGCTCTAAATAATCGGACCTTAAGTTTCCGATTAATTCTCGGTGACTTCCAAATCCTGGAAAGCCTATTCAAGGCTGCCCATGCCTTTCCCTTACGTATTCTTGTCCCTTACGTACTGATCCCAGGTAACAGAAGTCGTCCACATGCTCAAGCATACCATCCTTTGAGCTTATGCTCATCCGATCAGAGACTTGCTGAGGACTTTCAAAGTTAACTGTCAGAATTTTGGTCTTTCTGGAGTTAATAAAAAGACCAACACTAGAAGCAGCATGTTCTAATGAGCTGAGGAGCCGTTGGGCTCCCTCTAATGATTCTGAGACTACTCCTAAGACATCAGCAAAGTCTAGATCAGTTAGGTACTTGGCAGGATTTCCTCGACTTCTGGAGCCAGTAGGTGGAGTTATCATCACCCCATCATCATTATAATGATCTAAGGACATGCGTAGAACATAGTCAACCACAATAATGAACAAGAATGGTGCAAGTGTGTCTCCTTGGAGGACGCCCCATAACACTTCAAATGGTTCTGTGTCACCGTCAACAGTAGACACAAATGTTGTCGAACCATCGTATACTGATCTGATTGCTGCAATAATTTCACCAGGAATCCCATATAATGAAAGTATGCTGAACATACGTGACCGAGAGACTGAATCAAAGGCCTTGAAGAAGTCAACAAAGATAACAGCCAGATGCCTGTCTTTCTTATTTGATAATTCTTCAATTATCCTTCTAAGTGCCAAAATGGGCTCCATGGTCCCACGACCTTTACGGAACCCATTCTGATTTCCACGGAGCAGTCTCTCAATGGGATCCCTGATGCGATTTAATAGAATCCTATTGTATAGCTTTGCAGCAATCGAGATCAATGAGATTCCCCGAAAAGAACCATAGAGTGTTAGGTTGCCCTTCTTGGGAACTGGCTGTAAAAGCTTTTGCGGGATGTAACTGGCCCTTTTTCTCCGCAATCCAGTTGTCCCTCAATGCGCTCAAATACTCTAAAACTGCCTGGCTCGAGTGACGCAGTTTGCTGGCTGATTGGCTGATTTGCTGTACGTGTATGGCCTCTTTGTTCTGTTCGATCAACCAATCAGAACAATGATCGACCAATCAGAGCGATTTAGCCTTGTGTTGGCTATGGGCTGTAAAGGCTAGGGAGGTTTGGCATTTAGACATTCGTGGAACCTATAGAATCTGGAGTTCTGCCAATGAGAGCTATTTCTCTTTGTGTTGAAAGCTACCTACAACAGCCCACAGGTTTCAGTTGTGTTGGTTTTCCTGATGCCAGAACATCGGCTATGGAATTATTCTGTGTTTCAGACTTTAGCCAAACATTAGAACGGCTTTGATTACCGGAATATATAACTGTTATCGAACCTCAAACTTACACACCGCATTATTTTACTGCTATTTACTGTCAGTGTTTATTAATTGTATTAGTTGATGGAAGATTGTTATATTTGGATAATATCGATAAATAATCATAAAACCCCATCTTCTTGATATACTGAAGGTAAGAGACCGGTTACATATAGCAATTGCGACTTATATGATATTGGTTTTGGAGTGAATCTAATGCTATTTCATAGGCACTACATGGGTCAATTGCTGTTCTCTTTATATGTGACTAAAATTAGTAAAGGTCGGCAGATCAGTGTGCAGTATTGTGCGATACCGGTAGTGTGCATGATTGGGACAGATAACTAAGCATCTCCTAAAGAATGCGCCTTATACGTGAATCAATAGCCATCCCGTTGTGTTTAGTGTTAGTCATAACTCTGTTTATATATTTAGATTTAGTGTCAGATTTAGTATTCTAGGTCATAGATCAAGAAAACTTGCCACCTCCATGCATCATAAAGGAGGTGCCACCTGTAGCTGCATAGACCCCTTTTATTAGGGCAAATCTGGTCCTGTAACTAGGACCCCCTTCGTTCTGGGATAAGGACGCCCTTGGTCCTGGATTAAGGACCCATATACTTGGCTGCAGGGGTATATGGCCTGACCAGGCAGATGGTGATCTACCAATGGCTGGTCAGGAGTAGAGTGTTCTCATGTCCACTCTGAGAGTACTTCACTGCGACCTGCACCTGGCAGCAAGGGTACAGGGCTTGACCCAGCAGATGAGCTGCAACAGCCAATGGTGGGTCATGTGCGCCAGAGTAGATATGGGTGATGGGCCTCATATCTGACTCCATTGCGACACCCACCCTGTGGAATGGCAAACCAGGGTGTGGTATTTGCCCCGAGAGCTGACTCGGCAAAAAAGCACCCCCCAACCCCCACTATGGATTACATTAGCAATGCGGAGGTCCGGCCACTAGAGGCCAGTGGAATTACCGGACACAATCGGCCTCACAGGCGTCAGTTAACTCCTGACCGGCTGCCTGTCTCACCCCCTACTGGAGAGAGAGCAGTCAACAATTCTTTGAGTCCCTTTCCTGATGACCTTTCTGGCCCAAACCCTGGGTCACCAGGGAGGCCAGATTGCGATGGGGAGAGGGATTCTGGAGTTGGAGGCTACTCTCATGTTCCACCCCGACCAACAAAGCCATTGGTGAATCTGAGGCAAGTCACTAGACTAGCCTCAGTAAACACCCTAACACTCGGGTCCCCAATGCGACAAGGTGAGCTGACTGCCTTGGCAGATAAGCTTTCTCTTAGCGCAGTGGGTGTTCAAGAGCACCGAATGCAGACTGGACAGACTGATGAGGTTCTGATTAAGGACATGGGGGGCGGTTGGCGACTCGCCCTCGCGTCAGCAGATGATAGTGGCAATGGTGGAATTGGTCTATTGATGAATCCAACTGCACATGCAGCATTGGACAAAATAGACCAAATCTCTAACCGCATCATCCGTTGCCACTTCTCATGTTCTGGAAGACTGGCTAAGAAGTTTCCTAAGGTGGTTCTGATTGTGTGCTACTCTCCAACTAGTGTTGGAGAGTTGACAGTTTTTATCCCTGAGTCAGACTACAGCCAGACAGCACAATGTCCCCGCTCTTAATCTCCACAGTTTTCATCGTTCTGGGTCGTTTCGTTGTGGCAGAACCATCCGATCCGCGGGGTAACCCTGCAACCCACCCAATACCCGTATTGGACTGGTTTGCGGAACACCCTGTCGCTACCGTTTCGAACTGCCACGCCGAATCGACAGAGATGTGGTCGACGAGTGGATTTCGCCTCTACTGCTCTCGTCGGGGAAGAAGATCTTGGGTCTCCTCTCCACGATCTAGAGGCCTAATCGCTAAACTCTGTCTACTGTCTCTGGCTGGGGATATTGAGACCAACCCAGGACCCAGCAGGACGCGGGCCCCGAAGATCAACTGTCCCGTCTGTCAACGAGGAACAAACTCTCGGAGTAAGATCGTCCAATGCGAGAGTTGTGACACATTTGTACATTTAAAATGTTACCGTAGGAAACGCAGTAATTTATTCTCCACCAGAAACAATCTTGAACCAAGTTTTCTCTGCAATAGCTGTATTTTTAACGAACTTCCCTTTCATGATACAATTTTAGAATCAGAAACCGACGATTCATTTCTCACATCGCCTCTGCAAACTCCAAGTGATGCTGTGAGTGAAACTTTTAATTTTTTTAAGAAAAAAGGTCTGCATTTTTTGCACTTAAACGCACGATCTCTGCTTCCAAAACTTTCCGAAATTCGTATTTTAATCAATAAATCCAACCCAGCAGTTTTAACAATCTCTGAAACTTGGCTCGATGATAGTGTTTCTGATGGAGAAATTTATATTGATAATTACGTAGTTTTACGTAAGGATAGGGACAGACACGGTGGTGGTGTCTGTACTTACATTCGATGTGATTTAGCTTTTAATCGTAAGGAAGATTTAGAGACTTGTGACGAAGTTTTACTGGTGGAACTTTTACTTCCTAAAACTAAACCTATTTTAATCGGTACTTTATATCGGCCCCCTAAACAATCAGATTTTTTGCAAAATTTTGAAAATACAATTTTATGTAATCTTAGGTCAGACTGTGAAATATATTTCTTAGGTGATTTTAATATCTGTTACCATCACAAAGCATCCCCCATCTGTAAACAGTACCAAAGTATTTTAAATTTGTTTGGTTTAAAACAAATTATTCGAGATTCTACCAGAATTACCAGTAAAACTTCTACTTTACTAGATCACATCCTTTGTAATAATACCGATATTATTTCTCAATCTGGGGTTTTACCTATAGGTCTAAGCGATCATTTTATAGTTTTTTGCACAAGAAAGACACAAAAATCTTTTTTCGGGGATCATAAAACAGTAACAGTTAGGTCTATGAAAAATTACAGCAAGGAACGCTTTTTAAGTTTGTTAGTTAATTCTGACTGGGAACCCTGTTTTAAGGCCGCTGACATTAACCTTGCGTACACTGTTTTTAAAGATATATTTTTAAAGTCACTTAATACTGTAGCACCAATTAAAGAAATTAGTCTTAAACAACGCACTGAGCCCTGGATGACCTCGGGTATTCTTAGTAATATCAGAGAAAGAGATAACTATTTGTATAAATTTAGGAAATACCGTGTTTTAGCTGATTATAATAATTACTGCAAATATAGAAACCTTGTCCAACGGGAAATAAAAAAAAGCTAAATCTGAATATTTGTACAACAAAATAAGTGAGAATAAAGATAATCCAAAAAGTCTATGGTCTACCCTAAAATCTTTAGGTTATAAAAACCTTAAATCTAAATCGAATATTGTTCTGCAAGATAACGGTGAGCTGATTCATGATCATACTCTAGTTAGTAATTTATTTAAATTAATTAAAGTAATTTATTTACAAAATTCAGAAAAGTTATTTTTAAAACCCGTTTCTGAGGATTTCGTTTTTAAAAATCTACTTAGCCTATCAGCCTCAAAAAGTACCGGTCTAGATCTAATACCTGCCCGTTTTCTTAAGGATGGTGCTGAAGTACTTAAAGTGCCTATTACTTTTATTATTAATTACTCTATCGTAGATAATGTAGTACCAGACGAACTGAAATTAGCTAAGGTTGTTCCTCTGTATAAAAAGAATAGTAAAGTAGAACCCTGTAATTACAGACCTGTTAGTATCTTAAGTATTGTATCTAAAATTCTAGAACGTTCTGTTTTTCTACAGCTGGAGGCACATCTTAGTAGGCTAAATCTGATCTATGAACTTCAGTCCGGTTTTCGTAAATCATATTCTACAGACACCTGCCTTATTAACTTAACTGATACAATTAGATGTAATAACGCAAAGGGTTTATATACTGGTATGGTAATGTTGGACCTACAAAAGGCTTTCGATACTGTAGATCACGAAATTCTGCTTGGTAAGTTAGGCCTGATGGGTGTAGGTTCTATAGACTGGTTCAAGTCCTACCTGTCAGACAGAGGTCAAACTGTAGTCATTAGCAAATCGCTGTCTACTGTACAAGAGATTACCTGTGGTGTACCGCAAGGTAGTATATTAGGTCCTCTGCTTTTTGTATGCTATGTAAATGATATGATAAGTAGTATAGATCCCGATTTTAAACTCATTTTATATGCCGACGACAGTGCTCTTATTTTCTCTCATAAAGATCCTATCCATATTTCCCAAAAGTTAAGTGCAGTTCTAGAATCCTGTAATGAGTGGTTGGTTGATAATAAGCTATCCATTCACTACGGTAAAACTGAAAGTATTTTGTTTGGTTCCAAAAGAAAGTTAAAGAAGGTAACTAAGTTTGAAGTCACTAGTAATGGACATAAGATTGAAAATAAAAAGGAAGTTAAATATTTAGGCGCCACATTGGATAACTGCTTATCAGGAGAAAGTATAGTGAAAAATATTTTCTCGAAAGTTAACAGTAGGCTTAGGTTTCTATACAGAAACCAAAATAGTTTAAACACCGACTCCCGCAAGTTACTTTGCTCTTCTTTAATACAGTGTCACATGGACTATGCATGCTCTTCTTGGTATGAAGGCTTAACCAAACAGCTTAAATGTAAATTACAAGTAGCTCAGAATAAAGTAGTACGATTTATTAAAGACTACAAACCTAGGCACCACCTAACTCCAGATGACTTTTCTGAATCTGGACTACTTAACAGTAGAGTTAAGCAGCTACGCCTTAACCATGTGCATAAAGTGTATAATGGTAAATGTCCCAATTACCTAAAACAAAAATTCAACAGAGTACGCGATACACACTCTTACAGTACCAGAGCTAGTGCTTCAAACTTCTACCTCCCGAATTGTACATCCTTTGAATCTGATACTTTCTTTTTTAACGGCATAAAAAATTGGAACGCTCTGCCTAATGAAATTAAAAACCTAAATAATCAACATTCTTTTAAATCTGCAGTTAAATCTCATCTCCGTGTGCAATGTAAAAATAGGTACAATAGTCCTACAGTAAGTTATTAGTTTATTAATTATTTACTATTTATACTGTAATTACGTTTTATAATAAATTGTTCTGTACATTACATCTTTATCGTTGAGTCGGACATTGTCACGCTCTCGGTAAAGTTGTACATGTACATAGTGTAATTACGTTTTATATTGGTTTTAGGTTAGCGTAGTGTAATATTGTATTTGTAACCAAGTAACATAAAGGACCCCCTTGGAAATAAGCTGCAAAGCTTTAGGGGCAATCCTATATGTTATGTTGGACAATACCTTTATACCGGTACATTGTTTGGTGTATTTGTTATTGTTTTTACATAATGTATAAATAAATCTATCTATCTATGCCCCTGTAGAGGAGGTGGAAAATTTCTATCACAATCTACAAGCAGCTACTGATGGAGTGGATCAGCATGCATTCTTAACATTCCTGGGAGACTTTAATGCAAGTCTGCATCAATCACCTACATCGCCCTGGGTCTATAGCAATAGTGTTAACCGAAATTCTGTCCATCTTCAGGATTTTATCTCTGGAAATGGATTGTTTTCGGCTGGAACCCAGTTCAAGAAGCGAACTGGAAAGCTATGGACTCATAGTGGACCCAGTGGTCACAAATCCCAGATAGACCATATTCTGTTTCGTAGGAAATACAGGAGCTCTATACAAGACTGTAATGCATTTACACTTCGACCCTTCTCCAGTGATCACCGCCTTATTGTGGCCAAGGTAAGACTTAGTCTGCGTGCTAGCAGAACAACGAAATCTGCCTTGCCGCGGCATGACTGGTCCTCTCTGTTGCAACAGCCAAGTGTGAGATCCAGCTTCACACTACAGCTGAGCAACAGGTATGAGGCTCTTGCCTCTGAGGCGGCAGATCACTGTGAGGGCTATACTGCCTTTACAGAAGCAGTTAAGTTAGCAGCTGCAGAAACAGTTCCTGTATACCCTCGAAACAGGAAAAGGGCCCCCTGGACTGACAACAAAATTCAAAAGTGCCGAAATGACCTTCATAAGGCGCAGAAAGAGTCCCGACTCAAACAGACTACAGCGGCCAAGAATGCAGTTAAGGCTGCATCTAGGTCCCTGAACAGGCAGTACTCTGTTAATCTACAGGAGCTAATAAACCAACAAGTTGATGCCATCAATGATGCTGACGACAGCAGGCAATCATCCCAGGCATGGAAATCGATCATTCTGCTTACTGGGCGGAAAAGCCAACCAACCACCAAGGTTAAGGCTGAATCACCAGCCGATCGCCTCAATGGTTGGAAAGCCCACTTTGAAAAGCTCCTCAATAATGACAGGGTATTGCCTGATAACTTTATAGAAGTAAAGGTGTCTGAGTCTGTACTCCCAGATATTCCCATTGGCGATATCTCCTTTGCAGAAGTGAAGGCTGCTGCAAAGAGCATTAAGACCAATCGTGCCAGTGGAGTAGATGGTGTTCCCCCTGAGGTCTTTAAAATACCTGAGTTTTTAAAGCTCATCTATCCCATCATAGTAGACATGTACCGTACAACAAGAGTCCCACAAGAAATGAAAACAAATTAGTTGGTGCCAGTTCCCAAGAAGGGCAACCTAACACTCTATGGTTCTTTTCGGGGAATCTCATTGATCTCGATTGCTGCAAAGCTATACAATAGGATTCTATTAAGGGGGGGGTACACCATTTTCGGACAACTCTTCGATTTATCACTCTCAGCGTTTCAAAATTGTTTGGTTTTGGCTAAAATTTGGCATATAAGTGCCTAAGATGCTATTCTACATGACAGGTCAGAAAAAATTTTTTTTATGGGGCAACATAACTATCAGGCGAAATTTTGTGAAAATAATTCTGCACCGCTAGGTGGCGCTGCAAATTTATGCTAATTTTTAGGTTTTTTATAAATAGTATTAAATTTTATTAACAAAAAATTTCGAAAAGTTGCCTGATACTTTTATGCAGGGTGGCAATCTAGACACCCACAGGAAGTTTCAGACTAATTACTCAAAAATTGTAGAAGTAGTAGGGTTTTGAAGTTGACAATTTCATGAAAAAAATATTTGGAGATAATTGACCTTTCATTATACATAGTAATAGTAATTTCAATAGGAATCCCTAAATGGAAATTTACATAACTTGAAAACTAAAAGAGCTATTAAATAGCGGTTTTCAGATTTGGAAACACCATTCAATGGTGCATTATAATAGACCATAAAAAAAATTTCGACATATTTTGGACCAAAATGGTGTACCCCCCCCTTAAATCGCATCAGGGATCCCATTGAGAGACTGCTCCGTGGAAATCAGAATGGGTTCCGTAAAGGTCGTGGGACCATGGAGCCCATTTTGGCACTTAGAAGGATAATTGAAGAATTATCAAAAAAGAAAGACAGGCATCTGGCTGCTATCTTTGTTGACTTCTTCAAGGCCTTTGATTCAGTCTCTCGCTCACGTATGTTCAGCATACTTTCATTATATGGGATTCCTGATGAAATTATTGCAGCAATCAGATCAGTATACGATGGTTCGACAACATTTGTTTCTACTGTTGACGGTGACACAGAACCATTTGAAGTGTTATGGGGCGTCCTCCAAGGAGACACACTTGCACCATTCTTGTTCATTATTGTGGTTGACTATGTTCTACGCATGTCCTTAGATCATCATGATGATGATGGGGTGATGATAACTCCACCTACTGGCTCCAGAAGTCGAGGAAATCCTGCCAAGTACCTAACTGATCTAGACTTTGCTGATGACTTAGGAGTACTCTCAGAATCATTAGAGGGAGCCCAACGGCTCCTCAGCTCATTAGAACATGCTGCTTCTAGTGTTGGTCTTTTTATTAACTACAGAAAGTCCAAAATTCTGACAGTTAACTTTGAAAGTCCTCAGCAAGTCTCTGATCGGATGAGCATAAGCTCAAAGGATGGTATGCTTGAGCATGTGGACGACTTCTGTTACCTGGGATCATGGATCCGGAAGTCAGGTGAGGACCTTCGAATACGTAAGGGAAAGGCATGGGCAGCCTTGAATAGGCTTTCCAGGATTTGGAAGTCACCGAGAATTAATCGGAAACTTAAGGTCCGTTTATTTAGAGCAGCAGTAGTTCCAGTACTCCTCTACGGGAGTTCATGCTGGGCTCTAACTGCTGAGGACACCAAATCTCTGGATGGCACATTCACAAGAATGCTACGCCGGGTTCATTGTGTCAAGTACAATGCACACATCTCCAACCAGACACTATATAACATTGGAGGTGTCTCATTGGTTCCCCCAAGCTTGACACTAGAACAAAATCGCCTCCGCTTTGCAGGACATTGCTTTCGCCGTGAGGACCAGCCAGTGCATAATCTTGTACTTTGGCAGACTCATGGAGTGAATAAGCATGGTGGACAGCCCATGACTTTCTTGAGACGCATCTTAAAGGACACTGGCCTTAAAGATGCGGATGATCTAGCAAATGTCATGGGTGATAGGGAGTTGTGGCGGTGCAATTTTGTTGACAAGCCGGCACAGCATTCTTAAAAATGCAGCTGCAATGCAGCATGCCGATCCTAGTAGTAGTAGTAGTATATATTTAGAGCACCACGTCCTAAAGGAACTGTTAGTATTTCCCGAAAGTGAATAATATTTGTCAGAGATTATATATTAACGATCAATCGAATAATACAGTAGGCCTACACCGCAATAAAGTCAGAGCCCCCTAATCCAGTCTCCCGGGTATATCCAGCGGGTGAATGGTCGCGCATAGGCTGGCTTCGGCTAATGTAGTGTATCAAATACTCGTCATAGGCTAAAGTCGATTTACAAACTAAAAGACACCTAAATTAGGCGGGTTAAACTGCCTAAGGTCTAAAAGCGCGAACAATAACAGTTATATACTCTGATTGCAGTGTAGGCAATAAATACAGTTTACTATTGTTCTGGTAAGAACAGTAACAGTTATTGCTTCTTTATTGCAGTAGGCAATAAAGCTGAAGTACCGGTCGACCGGTAACCTGTAGGCCTAACTACCTAACCACTGGAACCGGTACTTACATCTGTACAGGTATATCAGTATTATTCGATTTGATAATTATATACCGGTAGGTCTTGATAATTAATCAGGGAACAGCCGCCCTGGTTTTTTATTGGGATTTTACTTATTTCTGTCAAGTTTTGTTTATTTGTAGGCTAATATTGAGCAGAAGGCGTGTAAGCCTGCTCAGATCGTACATATAATTTGTAGGCTGGACTGTTGTCTGACTGTTGTTAGGTCTGAACGGATTGCAGTGCATGTAGAGTGTCTGTCCGATAAAGTGCCAGTTAGGAATGTGGGGGCATCCAATGCTGTAAGGTAAATCCCCCCCGAAAGAATAAGTCGTACTACTAGGTTAGAACGCATACTAACTAACCATTTCGGAGTCTGCATGTCCTGTAGTTTATTTAGGCTTGATAGTAGTCTGCCAGCGTTTGGTCTGTACTTTGTTTGTGTAGTCTGTACAGGTACCGTAATATTTCTTATTCAGATAATTTATAGGCTAGATTGTTGTCTGGCTGTTGTTAGGTCTGAAGAGATTGTAGTGTGTGTGGAGTGTATGTCCGATAAAGTGCCGGTTAGGAATGTAGGGGCATCCAGTGCTGTAAGGTAAATCCCCCCCGAAAGAATAAGTCGTACTACTCGGTTAGAACGCATACTAACTAACCATTTCGGAGTCTGCACATACTGTAGTTTATTTAGGCTTGATAGTAGTCTGCCAGCGTTTGGTTTGTATTTTGTTTGAGTAGTCTGTACGGGTAGCGTAATATTTATTATTCAGAGTTTATGTGATTATTCGCAACATTCATAACCCCAAGTTTATTCCTACAGTAATTGTGCTTGTTATACATACTGTTATAGTTAAATTAACCCCGGTACTACATCAGGGCTGCTTGGCGTAGGTAAAGACTGGTGATTTTGTGCCCCGGTCACTCCAGCAGATACCGTGGTTCTTTTAGCTGTTCAAGTGTTTTTAACTGCTGGTTATTTGTTATACAAGTACTTGTACCTAATTTAGGGTTTAGTGTACAGTGCTTTCCGAAGGTAATTAGTGTGTAGGCAGTATATTTGTGTTGTAAAGTGGTTAATAGGCACGTTAGCTCTGGTAGGCTGCGGTAATTAACTTCTAGGTAGGGACACTCCGTGATACATAACGTAGTACTTATAGCGATACGGCTATAAGTCGTCAGACGGTGGTATTTTTCCTATCTGGACAACGCAATATATTTACTACTGTTTATTATTTTCAAATACCGAAGTATCCTGTCGGTTGTAATAACCAGATATTCTAACCCTTTGTTAGGCTGGTTAGTAGATTTCTGTAAAATTACCCTAAAAATTCGTACTTGTAATTTTTGTGTTTATTTCGAGATTGTAATCTCACCCCGAATTGTACGTAATTTGTAGTAATAAGTAACTTAGGCAAGTAGAAATTATTTGTTTTAGTGTCCAACAAGTAGCACTGCACTGAGAGCGCACAGCTTCTGTGTAGTGACTACTTCCCAGAAATAATACCAATTATTTCAAATATTGAAACAAAACCCATTAAACGGGTATATATATTATAAATCAATTCAAACCGATTTATAAAACAGTAGGCCTGTTATACAACAATTAGGTCTTAACATCAGTTGGACTACTGCTTAAATAACGGTAATAAAGTAAAGTAAAGTAACCAAGTAACCCCTAAAATTCAGAAATACAATTATTTTAAAATAATTGACATACCGGTATTTACAATAGGCTTATAATATTTATTCTATAAATCTAAGCTGAAATTATATACCGGTATTCTGTAATTAATTCTAGTCTATAACTATACTTATATACTATAAGTGTAAGCTGTATACCGGTATTCACGATAGGCTTATTATATATTTATATATATTTGCGCTGAAATTATATACCGGTATTCTGTGACAAACCTAGTCAATAATAATACTTATATATACTATAAGTGTATACCGGTATTCTGATACATTGTATATATATCACGTTACACTGAGTAACGTTATCGGTAATTAATTACTAGGCTAACAGTTGATACTGAATTACTAGACTTGCTTTAACTGTAATATAGCAGTAGGCATTCAACTGTACAAATAAAC
Source organism: Nemertoderma westbladi (assembly GCA_032718475.1). NCBI lineage: Eukaryota > Metazoa > Xenacoelomorpha > Nemertodermatida > Nemertodermatidae > Nemertoderma > Nemertoderma westbladi. Next base: position 64,296 of record JAUCBJ010001973.1, on the reverse strand, counting down.
ATGTCTGATACAAAACAAAATCTGTCAGACAGTCTCTTAGATACAACCATCTGTGACCCAGACAGGAGTGTGGAACATGTGAGACCCAAGTTCAACTCACCTCCTACTGTAAGAAAGATCATCCCTCCAGTAGTAGTATCAGACCCTAGGCTAGTACAACACCGTAGGTCTATCATCGGCACTCGTGCTCAAGTAAAGCGGGATCAAGAAGCAGCTGTCAAACAGCAGCAACATCCTAGCCAAGAACTTAGTTCTCAGTGGCCCAATAGCTCAAGTAGTTCGGATACCGTAGAGCTGACACCCGAGCGCGGAGAAAAGATGAAAGATACAGTTTATTCGGATCCCCTTCTCATTCTTCCTGCAGCAGTACTAACTACGGTATTGATTGCGGTGGAGGAACACCAACTTGATTGGGCGAGAGGTAGGCGATCGACCAAGGACAGTTATGCGGGATACACCAAGGAGGAACTGAAGTCTATTGTCGAGTCACAATCGAACTTCCCCGGACCCGGACTCCCGTTTGACTTATCAGAAGCTACCTGGGAAGACATACACAGGATGGGAGTGACAAAAGACACAATAGATCCAGCTGTGTGGAAGAGGTCGGCAGCAGGATATGTACAGGGATTCTTCGGCTCTTTGGAGCGATTAGAAGAACAACTGTTTCGACAACCCCAAGGACCTCAAGAGCAGGGAGAGCTGCTTTATCAAGTACGAGAAAGAACTCTACGAATCAGACTAATCCTATCGGCCTTTGAGGAAGCTTCGAAAAGAAGACAGGACACGTCGTTGCAGTTTGCCGTAAAGACTTGGTTTCAGCGTGTGAGTCTCAAAGTTCAAGGAACAGCCCAGTGGAAATCTCAGCTGGCTGATCGCTCAGCCCATGGAGAATAAACCGACGCTGCCTTCTCTCAAGTGGAAAGTGAAGTGACAGCAGAGAAACCGCATGAGAGGGACGCTATTGACATCTATCTGTCAGACTATCAACAATTTCTAGGTGATGAAGAGTTAAGGAGAAGGTTAGATGGACTTCGTCCTAATAGTGAAGGAGCCAAGTTGGTGTTGGACGCAATAGATGCGGAAATGTTAGCTGCGAACCAAGCTAAATTTGATGAAAGCATCCGCATCGTTAGGGTTCAAGAAGAACAAGTAAAGAAAAAACGTATAGAAGACAGAAAGATAGCAGCAGCGGCAGCGGCAGAGGCAGAAGTGGAAAGAAAAGCGGCAGAAGTGGAAAGAAAAGCGGCAGCGGCAGAGGCAGAAGCGGAAAGAAAAGTGGCAGAAGCGGAAAGAAAAGCGGCAGAAGTGGAAAGAAAAGCGGCAGTGGCAGAGGCAGAAGCGGAAAGAAAGCGAGCAATAGCAGAAGTAGAACGGAAGGCGTTTGAAGAGACCGCCCAACTAGAGTTGGAAAATCTTCAAGAGAAGCAAGATTATATCGATAAACAGAGAACAGCGAGTCAGTGGCAGATGATAAGTAAATCTACTCCCAAAAGACAAGGATTTACATCATCCGATGAAGGCGACACCACAGATCCTGAAGGTGGAGGAAATAGATCTCGTACCATTAGGCGGAGAAGAACGCCCCATCGTCAGAAATTGCCTAATTTGCCACCAGCCGTTAGAAGACAACTAGCTAGCACAGACTTAGGTAGTACAGAATTAGGTAGTACAGACCAAATTATTAAAGTAGAAAGACTCCCTACTATAGTGGATGAACCTGAAATAATTAGGCCTGTACTCGAAGCCACCCCTTCGGTGAGAGAGACACCTGTACTCACAGAACTTACTTCTAAATTCCCTTTGCACAGCACTAAACTACCTGTGCCCAGCAAAACAACCTCTGAGACAGTTCCTGTCCTGGACTCCGAGCGAAATATTAATGATTTGTCGCCCGTTGTCCCCCGTCCGCCCGCTACTAGGTTAGCGGCTCCCGCTTCAGCGGGCGAGTGGGTTGAGGAGGGACGGTGGGAGATGAGTCTCTTGCTCGGCCAGATGAGAGAACACCGGGCGTGTTCCTCACAGCAGGTCCGGGAGTTGGAAGGGACTGTTCAGCAGTTAAATGGAACAGTCAGAGAGAGTAGGTTAGAGTTGCAAGAAGTGCAGCAGAATATCGCGTTAGAACGCGATAAATTGGTAAATATACAAAAGGGTATCCCACCACCCCCTGTAACAATGTGTCAACCTGTTAGGTCTGAAGTATTTCATGCGCAAGGTGTGGAGCCTACACGCATCTATACTGCTAGTGAAGTAGAAACTCCTATAGTAAACCCTATTAAGGGTAATTATAAACCTGTTGACAGTGATATTCCATATAGAACTGATCATAATCCTAGAAATTTATATACCGATAATTCGATATTAAATAATATGATGGCCCAAGAAAGTTTTACGTGTCAAATGGCTAGAACCGAAGCCCGTCAAGCGGTAAAGGTGGGAGAGATCGTCAAGTTCAATGGAGATGAGATGAAATGGTTACCTTTTAATGAATATTACAAAGATAACTCCGTGTTACAGACCGTGATACAGAACTCCGTGTTATCTAACGGAGAAAAGCTTAGATTCCTCATCGAGTGCTTGGAAGGGTCTCCCAAGTTAATGGCGTTAAAGTTTATTGGACATCCAGATGGATTAAGACAAGTTTGGGATATATTAAACATCAGGTATGGTAATAGGAATAACATAGCTAGGTATTTGTATGCAAAATTGGTAGCGCCCCGAAAGTTCATTAGCAGCGGGATTATCGAGTTTTCCGATGAGATTCAGGAGATCTGTAGACAATTAGATTGGCTAGGTAAGTCTCATGAATATCAGAGTTCTATGGTTATTGGAGCCGTAGCATCTACTTTGCCGAAGGGTGGAGTAGGTACACGTTGGGACAAGAAAGTGTTATATATGATGGAACAACAACGACGAGACCCTACCATGGCTGATCTCATGTCATTCTTGGATGGCGAGGTAAAACTACAGCTCCTAAAGCAGTCCAGAGAGAAGACAATGGAAAATAAGGTAAGTGAGAAACCCGTTTCTAGGAGAAAGGTAACACCAGTGTGTTATACCGACGATGGCGAAAGCCAGGCTTCTCAAGAAGAAGACAGCGGGAAAGATACTGAAAGATCTTACTATGTAAACAAAACGCCCAAAGACGTAAGTAAATTCAAGTCTCGAACCAATGACAGGAGAGAACAGGTAAGAAAAACTCCTCCTACGTCTCCTAAGAGAATTCATGTGAGAAAGCCCGAGGAAAGAACGAGTGTGCACAACGTTACTCTTAATAAGGTAAGTAACATCAAACCGAAATGTGCGCTGTGTGACGGGCCCCACCGTTTAAATGCGTGTGATGAATTCCTAAAGAAATCATTAAAGGATAGACGTGAAGTCATGTGGGATAAGCGGTTGTGTTATAATTGCCTCAGACAAGGACACCAACGGCGAACCTGTTACTCCGACGCAAGGTGTGCCAAGTGCGGCGCAAAGCATCATATCTTGTTGCACACTGAATTCGAACGAAACAGCCCGAGTCAGGTAAGTGAGTCCGAACTACATGTCCAATTCAGTGATGTGAACGACACTGACCAAAGTTCTGAGATGGAAGGATTCTATACGGACGAATTCTCCGACGAAGGCGAATCCTGTTACTTAATAAATACCGCAGTGTATCGAGCACTTACGTATGAAAAGGACACCGACAGTGAGTCCCCCCTAACTACTCCCGATCGACAACCATCTTGGAAAGCACCAACTTCCAATGTAGGAATCCGGGAATTTCCCGTAGTGCAGTTGAGAGTCCACGGTCCTGACAAAAGTTATATAGTGAACGCCCTTCTTGACTCCGGCAGCACAGGAACATTCATTGACCAAGAACTAGCCGAAGACATCTTTGCTGGACAACCCAAGTTCCGAACTAAGTTAAACATGTCAGGAATTATGCAGGTTTGGAAATCTACAGTAATTGCCGATTACTATGTAGGAGCGTTGTCCACCCCCCAGGATGAACTAGGAGAACACAGTATAAGGTCAGTAAAAATGGTGGCAATAAAGAACTTCGCTACCAGCCAAGTGGAACCTTATAACTGGGACGAGGATGATTGTACCCAGCAGCTTAAAATACCTAGGTTCAACACAGACTACCCTGGAGTGCAAATACTCATCGGCCAAAATGCACATGAGGCGCTTGAGACATTGGAAAAACGGCCTGCTCAACCGCAACCACTACAAGTCTATGCGGGAAGAACTAGAGTAGGTTGGTACTTTACTGGCCCTTCCCGTAGAACTCTCATGGAAAGACTACCCAAAGAACGGGTCTACCAAGTAAGTGAATGGGAAGTGGAGAGCAGTGAGGTGGACGATCCAACTGAGGGAACACCATACTCCTCAGATAATGACAATATCTACCAACTCTTTGACGAGGAAAATACCATCGACCTCCTTACGGAAAACGAAACTTGGCAAAATCAAGTGAACCTATGTCAACTCATTCGTCCATCAGGACAAGTCAACTATAATGATGAACTGAATGACGTGATCGATCGCTACAACGCGAGAACTCGGGATGAACACGCCGTACGATTCTTTACTCAAGAGGCTGTAGAGCCCAATTCCTACAATAGAAGAAGGTAGAAGGTAGAAGAACCCTATCGGTAGAAGAAGAAAGAGCCAAGCAGATCCAGGAGACAACTACACGTTTTCTTAAAGATCAAGGTAGATATGAAATCGGTCTACCATTTCGAAAACGGGAACCTAAATTCATAAACAGCCGACCCTTGGCGGAGAAAAGAATTGCGCAGTTACATCGACGCCTTACGGCGAATGCTTCAGCTAAGGAAATGTATAAGACTCAGTTGAAGAAATTTATTACCAAAGGATAAGCGGAGCGAGTACTGGAAGAAACACCCATAACTGAGAGGACGTACTATCTAACACATCATTACATTCCCAAACCCGGTAAAGCCCATGAAGTATGTGTAGTGTTTGACGGCTCCGCCCTCTACATGGGCCAATCACTGATTTCCGAGTTATTACCAGGACCCAACTTACTCCAATCCTTGTTGGGAATACTCTTAAGATTACGACAATATTCAATCGCTTTCGCCTCCGATATAGAAGGTATGTTCTTACAAATCAAGGCGCTGGATAGGGATCGAGACAGCCTACGATTTCTGTGGTAGCCTGAAGGAGACCTCAACCAGAAACCGGTGGAGTACTGGATGACCATCCAAGCTTTTGGAATCATCTCAAGCCCTTCAAACGCCTGCTCAGTGGTGCGAACCACTGCTGATGACAACCGGGACGCTTTCTCTAAAGAGGTGATAGATAACATCAAACAGGATATATACATGGACGACAATTTAAAGTCCCTCCCATCAGTGGAAGAAGCCATTGACATCGCCAAAGGGACGGTAGAGTGCTTGAAAAGAGGTGGATTTCGATTGACTAAATTCACCAGCAACTCCCGTGAGTTTCTGGAATCGATTCCGGTAGAAGACCGAGGAGCGAAAGACCTAGACCTAATCAACAACGATCTTCCAGAAACCAAAACTCTTGGTTTGAAATGGGACACCGAGAGAGATATCCTGTTTTTTCAGCTAAAACAGCGAGATAATCCAGTTCGGACTAAACGGATTTGTTTAAGTATCCTGAGCACTTATTTCGATCCATTGGGATTTATTAGCCCAGTTATATTGATTGCTCGGAGTTTAGTACAACAAATGTGGCTTGAAAACCATTCATGGGACGATCCACTTAAAGGAGAACTATTAAAGAAGTGGATGAAATGGGAAGATTCTCTACCAGCCATCGAGAACTTTATAATTTCCCGTTCCTATTTTGGTCATGTTCTCCCTACGTATTCCTATCAACTCCATGTGTTTGGAGATGCCAGCGATATGGGAATAGGTATAGTAGCCTACCTGAGAGTTGAAACTCCGGATGGAATCAAAGTCGCCTTAGTTACCTCCAAGGCCTTGATTAACAACAAGTTGAAGTTTCCCCGAGCGGAGTTAAAAGCGGCTCTATACGCTACAGCCATCGGCCGGAATGTAACAGAAAAGATCGACTATCCACTGGAGAAAACTGTTTATTGGAGTGTGCTGGAGTATCTCACCAATGAAGTCTTTTAGTTCAGCGTCTTTGTTACCAACAGAGTAGCTATTATTCTTAGTCGCACGAAGATAGATCAATGGAGACATTGCCCCGGAACGATTAATCCAGCAGACATCGCCTCCAGGGGAGCAACTCCACAAGAACTGATAGATACTCCAGACTGGTTAGGTGGACCCGACTTCCTAAGCAAAGAAGAAGATGAATGGCCTCCTCATCTTACTACAGCGGAGATTAGACAGGCCAAGGGAGCGGAGAAAGTCAAACCTAAAACCAGGGCGAGTAAATCGAAGTTATTTAAACCTGTGATAGATCTGTCAGTACTACACATTTCCGGAGACGATGCTTTGGATCCACAATCCCCCGCCACAAATAAGTCTGTTGTGGAAATTTGAGAAAGAGATTGGAAAACTGGAACGCCAGACGTCTCGCAAGGACTCTCACCCCTCCTGCAGAGAGCGATACATCACTATAGTTCCTGGAATCGGCTCTGTAAGGCCGTTACATATTTAAAGCGATGTTTTCATCATCACTACTCCAGGACGAAGACCACTAGTGATACTGCTCCACTGACATCCACGCAGGTCCATGTTGTGAAAGATCTTCCCAAATACAAGATATCCGACAGGTTTCTAAAGGAGAAGATCAGTTACCCGGAGCATGAAGAAAGCAATAAGCAGATACTGAGACTCCTGCAATGCTATCAGGATTCCAATAAGTATTTCCTGTTGTTGAGAAATCCACAGATGCGCTTAAGGGATCGTTTCTCTAGCACAATGATAGATGGGTTAATACGCGTTGGAGGAAGACTAACTAATGCTCCATTATCCTTTGACACTAAGTTTCCCATAGTCATTAGAAATCTTGAAATACAAATCAAGATGATTGTAGATGTTCACAGTAAGCTTTATCATGCTGGTAGAGAACGAGGTCTTAGCGAAATTCGAACCCGCTATTATTTTTATAAACCCCGTAGAGCTCTGAACCAAGTTCTTAGGAACTGCATACCCTGTAGGAAAGCATTCAGTAGGCCTTTAACACAGCGAGATGCAGAATTACCTAGGGAACGAGTAAGCTTCTATGAACCACCCTTCACTAATACCGGTGTAGATTTATTTGGCCCTATTGAAGTATATCGTGCTAGGACTATAGTCAAGAGATGGTGTATCATCTTTGTTTGTATGACTTGTAGAGCTATCCATCTCGATATGGTGAACGATTTATCTACCAACAGCTTTCTATTGAGCTTACGCCGACAGATCGCTCGCTTTGGAACTAGTAACACGATGAAATCTGATAAGGGAATGAACTTCATTGGTGCCAACAATGAAATCAAGGCTTACGTCAAAGATTGGAACCAAAGACAGGTGGAAGATCAGCTAAGGATAACAGCGTCTAGCTGGACCTTCAACGCCGCCGATGCCCCTTGGTGGGGAGGAAGTTGAGAGAGATTAATCAGGAGCGTGAAGGCAGCATTTCACTTTATAGTGCCGTGCCGCGCGTATCTCACCGACGAACTTTTACGGACGTTAATGGAGGAAATCGCCGCCTATCTCAACGAGAGACCGCTTATGCCAGTCTCATCGAGTCCCGATTCCCTGGAAGCGCTAACACCCGCGCACTTCCTACTGAAGAAACCTGTAGCCATGCTCCCACGATCGGAAATCACAGACGGAGATGAATACTGCCGGCAGACTTGGCAACTTATGCAGTTGTTATCCCGTCGTTTCGCTGACCATTTCGAAAAACATTATCTGCCCATGCTACAACTTCGAACTAAGTGGTTTGCGCAACAAGAAAACGTCAGCGCTGGAGACATGGTCCTTATTGTGGATCCCGACCTTCCACGTAAGCGGTGGCAGACAGGTTGTATCATCGAGACTCATATCTCGGATGATGGTTTGGTGCGATCGGTGGAACTCGTCGTCATGCGACGTAACTTTAAGAAACCGGGAATTGTCTTCGAGACACAGCAGCTCAATCACCCAGTTGGTCGTTTATGTTTACTGGAAAGAGACAGAGAACTCTCCGGAAACTATGGAAAGCAAGCGACTCTTCCCACGACCACCTCCCTAATCCAACCAACATCTAGGGGCTCCCCAACGTGATAACGTCAGGAGTGGGTGTGTGACTATATTATTTTATATTTATTTTTATTATTTTATATTATTTATGTATTATTATGTAATTTTATTATAATCGTTTTCTTTAATTTTATTTAGTAGAATGTTATTTTAGCGATTATTTAGTAGATTAGTGCAATATATTAGTGTTTATTACTTAATTACTTATATATTATATATTTAGTGTGACGGCGAGAAATCATTCTTTTTCTCTTTCCTTACTGTCCGTATTACATTATAAATACGTGACTACAGTAAGATGAAATATCCGTACTTATTAAAGTACAATAAAGCTCCTACTATATTCAAGTATTATTGGTAAAGTAGAGAATTAGGAATGCAAAATTCAGATCCTCGTGTCTCGGCTAAACCAAGCTCTGGGTAGACCTTGGAAACGACTTGCCTCTTCTCACTGACATTGCTTCGTGCGATATTGCTCTCATACCGTACATTAAATAATACATATAGTAGCGTGATGTCCCTTTAACAGTAGCGTAAAACGCAAAATAAATCTGTTAAACCCTTTGACCATCTGCAATTCTAGTCGATTAAGATATCGCGGCACCCACCGATATACTTGAAAGACAAATTTTTAGAATCAGTGGTTAACGTCCCCAGACATGTTCTGGAATAAACCGGTGCCCATCCTAAATATTAATTATTAATATTTATAAAATCTGTCAAATTTCAGATCCTTTAAAATTCTAGTCGATTAAGATATCGTAGCACTTACCGATACTCTTAAAAACTCATAGAATTCAGGATCCCAGTCCCCAGACTTGTTCTGGAATAAAATTGTGTATATTTTAATATTAAATAATAAAATTTACGGGAATAAATGCTAATTCATCTCTTTTAATGAATTTGATAAATTGTCATTTTGTACAATTTATAACATTCCCAAAATTCCATTAATTAATAGATCATGGGAGCGGAGATTCACCCTATTAAGTGTATTAGTGTGCGAGAATCTCCAATATATAGTCAATAGCCGATAAAATTCATAAAATCATATATAAAGAGGGATATGGACAATTAAAGAATTACTATTAAATAGCATCCCAGATCTGTATGCATGAGAATTACCCTAATTCTACTGCTAGCTTTCCATAATGTCACCATAGCAACAACACGCTAGAATTAGAAGCGAGTTAACAGAACAATAAAAGGCTTGTTCATTGAATAGCATACGGAATAAATAGCACACCGCTAGTATCCAAGGATACATAATAACAACGTGACATTCTGGAAAGCACTTGACTAACGGACAAATGATTATGTATGTATTATTATGTAATTTTATTATAATCGTTTTCTTTAATTTTATTTAGTTGAATGTTATTTTAGCGATTATTTAGTAGATTAGTGCAATATATTCGCGTTTATTAGTTAATTATGTATATTATATTTAGTGCGACGGCGAGAAATAATTATTTTTCTCTTTCCTTACTGTCCGTATCATATTATAAATACGTGACTACAGTAAGATGAAATATCCGTACTTATTAAAGTACAATAAAGCTCCTACTATATTTAAGTATTATTGGTAAGCAGAGTATTAGGAATGCAAAGTTCAGATCCTCGTGTCTCGGCTAAACCAAGCTCTGGGTAGACCTTGGAAACGACTTGCCTCTTCTCACTGACATTGCTTCGTGCGATATTGCTCTCATACCGTATATTAAATAATACATATAGTAGCGTGATGTCCCTTTAACAGTAGCGTAAAACGCAAAATAAATCTGTTAAACCCTTTGACCATCTGCAATTCTAGTCGATTAAGATATCGCGGCACCCACCGATATACTTGAAAGACAAAATTCTAGAATCAGTGGTTAACGTCCCCAGACAAGTTCTGGAATAAATTGGTGCCCATCTCAAATATTAATTATTTAATATTTACAAATCTATAAATCAAAATCTGTAAAATTCAGATCCTTTAACAATTCTAGTCGATTAAGATATCGTAGCACTTACCGATACTCTTAAAAGACAATTTTCATAGAATTAAGGATCCTATGTCCCCAGACCTGCTCTGGAATCAAATTGTGTCAATTGTACTATCAAATAATAAAATTTCAGGGAATAAATTTAAATTCATATTTTAATGAATTTAATAAATTGTCATTCTGTGCAATTTATAACATTCCCAAAATCCCATTAATTAATAGATCACGGGAGCGGAGATTCATCCTATTAAGTGTGTTAGAGTGTGAGAATCTCCCATGTATGAGTGAATAGCCGATAAAATTTATAAAATCATATATAAACGAGATATTGGACCATTAAAGAATTACTATTAAATAGCATCCCAGATCTGTATGCATGAGAATTACCCTAATTCTACCGCTAGCTTTCCATAATGTCACCATGGCAACAACCACGCTAGAATTAGAAGCGAGTTAACAGAACAATAAAAAGCTTGCTCATTGAATAGCATACGGAATAAATAGCACACCGCTAGTATCCAAGGATACATAATAACAACGTGACATTCTGGAAGGCACTTGACTAACGGACAAATGACCCGAATGTGTGATAGAATGTGTACCATTTGTGACAGTTATGTGGAATTTGTGCGTTTGTAGGTGAATGTGAATTGCAATTGTGAAAGTAACCCTAACTCTGCAGTAAGAACCTGAAGTAAATCTAAGCCTTTGGGACGGACAGTGGAGTGACTTGTGCCGGTTATCGTTGTCGTGGTGTGGCTACATGTTGGCAAAAACACAGAGACGACGATACATCGGCGCTGAGAATCTCGCACTGTCCGGGGGCAGAGAGGGGTAGGCAGCGACGCCTGCTAGCCTAAATATAAACTCATTATAATATTAATAAACTCATATAGCAGATATGACTGAGTTGATAGAAGATGATCTTGATATCAGGGAGCGATATACTCTACCTTTACAAGCGTTTGTTGATAGCTTGATACGCGGCGACGCTGGTCCAACTACTACGGAGGACGATGGTTGTTATATCGAACCGCCAATGTCCCAGGAGCAACTTACGCGTGAGTTGGACTATAGAAAATTCACCACTCGCTATACGCATCGTAAATGGTACGTATATGGACTTCTTAACTACTGGTCATCCTATCGACCTACACGATACGAACGATATAGACACCGAAAGGGAAATGGTTTTATTTAAATATCATACCCAGCGGAAGCGGAACGATAAACTGAGACTCTAACACGAAAATTCTATTCGAAACCGACTCGAAAGTGAAGATGTTGAAGAGCCGGATAAACGCAGCGACTTCAATAAATTTCTGGAATTCTTGAGAGAAACATATCTCAATATTACCAGTCAACAGAATCTAGAAACTCGATATCCTCAAGGTATACATCATGACCGCATGGTAGAACTCAAACGGCTCTATTCCACTATGATGTATCTTACAGCCGATCGACCGCTACCTGTTATACCGGATAGCTTCGAACATATGGAGGAATATTGTAAACTGGAGAAAGATCACTCGCGTTTCCCCTACAAGACGTGCGTCTTTGGTATTATAGCGATGAATGCCCTAGACCCAACCAACAAACGGAAAGACAAACATCCGCGGAGACATTGCGCTAAACACGGTTTTACTCGCTATGCTTGCGGGAGTTTCGAGCGAGGTTTGTTTGGCGTGTCGTCTGCGCTCGTTCGACTCAGACGATCCTTGGATAAACCAATGATCAGAGTTCCGGAATACTCGATCAGACCTCCTCATTCCCTAGTGAGACCTCAGACTCTTGATCCTATTAGTATGACGGATCCTCCCGAGCTGTACTCACTGTTCAAAGATCTAGTGTTACCTGAACAATTACTCGGTGGCACCCCGGTTGTGGGCTTCCTAGATATTAGCCCATCCTACCTAGCCGGATTGGGACGCGGACATTTAATATCGCCTTATAACCCTTACCATCGTCCCGTTTAACACCGATATAACCTGTCACCAAAGTGGAGGAGAGCGTAGTACCAAACGCGTTAGACGCTATTCTATAAAAGATCAGAAAAGGAACCTACGCTTGTTCAGATAAACGTAAATTGCACTAGCAAGTCCAAGCGGTAAACAAAGTAACTTTATCTCAGTTCGATCGGGAAATCCAGAATCTCTAAGAAGTTATCGAACTTGGACGACCCTATTCTCCACGAGAATTTTTGGACGGACACATCCAACGACAAGCGGAGGAAAATCAGCTCGAGGAGAAGCACATCGAAATGGACGAGACACCGACCGTAACCCTAAACCTTCTGATGCAATTGTATTGCACCCTTCGCCCAGGAGTTATAGCCCTCCTAGTAAAGTGGCTCGCCCCAAAGAGAAAAGGACTCTTGCTAGCCTCAAAAAACTGCGTAAACGCCGTCCGCGCAAGAAAGACTAACTGTTTAGAGTATTTTTATATTTTAGAAACTGTGATTTTTATATTTTATAGAATTAAATCCCATTTTCTGGGAGCGGTGTAAAAGCTTTTGCGGGATGTAACTGGCCCTTTTTCTCCGCAATCCAGTTTTCCCTCAATGCGCTCAAATACTCTAAAACTGCCTGGCTCGAGTGACGCAGTTTGCTGGCTGATTGGCTGATTTGCTGTACGTGTATGGCCTCTTTGTTCTGTTCGATCAACCAATCAGAACAATGATCGACCAATCAGAGCGATTTAGCCTTGTGTTGGATATGGGCTGCAAAGGCTAGGGAGGTTTGGCATTTAGACATTCGTGGAACCTATAGAATCCGGAGTTCTGCCAATGAGAGCTATTTCTCTTTGTGTTGAAAGCTACCTACAACAGCCCACAGGTTTCAGTTGTGTTGGTTTTCCTGATGCCAGAACATCGGCTATGGAATTATTCTGTGTTTCAGACTTTAGCCAAACATTAGAACGGCTTTGATTACCGGAACGTATAACTGTTATCGAACCTCAAACTTACACACCGCATTATTTTACTGCTATTTATTGTCAGTGTTTATTAATTGTATTAGTTGATGGAAGATTGTTATATTTGGATAATATCGATAAATAATCATAAAACCCCATCTTCTTGATATACTGAAGGTAAGAGACCGGTTACATATAGCAATTGCGACTTATATGATATTGGTTTTGGAGTGAATCTAATGCTATTTCATAGGCATTACATGGGTCAATTGCTGTTCTCTTTATATGTGACTAAAATTAGTAAAGGTCGGCAGATCAGTGTGCAGTATTGTGCGATACCGGTAGTGTGCATGATTGGGACAGATAACTAAGCATCTCCTAAAGAATGCGCCTTATACGTGAATCAATAGCCATCCCGTTGTGTTTAGTGTAAGTCGTAACTCTGTTTATATATTTAGAGCGCCACGTCCTAAAGGAACTGTTAGTATTTCCCGAAAGTGAATAATATTTGTCAGAGATTATATATTAACGATCAATCGAATAATACAGTAGGCCTACACCGCAATAAAGTCAGAGCCCCCGAATCCAGTCTCCCGGGTATATCCAGCGGGTGAATGGTCGCGCATAGGCTGGCTTCGGCTAATGTAGTGTATCAAATACTCGTCATAGGCTAAAGTCGATTTACAAACTAAAAGACACCTAAATTAGGCGGGTTAAACTGCCTAAGGTCTAAAAGCGCGAACACTGGCACCAAGTTATTTGTTTTCATTTCTTGTGGGACTCTTGTTGTTCGGTACATGTCTACTATGATGGGATAGATGAGCTTTAAACACTCAGGTATTTTAAAGACCTCAGGGGGAACACCATCTACTCCACTGGCACGATTGGTCTTAATGCTCTTTGCAGCAGCCTTCACTTCTGCAAAGGAGATATCGCCAATGGGAATATCTGGGAGTACAGACTCAGACACTTTTACTTCTATAAAGTTATCAGGCAATACCCTGTCATTATTGAGGAGCTTTTCAAAGTGGGCTTTCCAACCATTGAGGCGATCGGCTGGTGATTCAGCCTTAACCTTGGTGGTTGGTTGGCTTTTCCACCCAGTAAGCAGATTGATCGATTTCCATGCCTGGGATGATTGCCTGCTGTCGTCAGCATCATTGATGGCATCAACCTGTTGGTTTATTAGCTCCTGTATATTAACAGAGTACTGCCTGTTCAGGGACCTAGATGCAGCCTTAACTGCATTCTTGGCCACTGTAGTCTGTTTGAGTCGGGACTCTTTCTGCGCCTTATGAAGGTCATTTCGGCACTTCTGAATTTTGTTGTCAGTCCAGGGGGCCCTTTTCCAGTTTCGAGGGTATACAGGAACTGTTTCTGCAGCTGCTAACTTAACTGCTTCTGTAAAGGCAGTATAGCCCTCACAGTGATCTGCCGCCTCAGAGGCAAGAGCCTCATACCTATTGCTCAGCTGTAGTGTGAAGCTGGATCTCACACTTGGCTGTTGCAACAGAGAGGACCAGTCATGCCGCGGCAAGGCAGATTTCGTTGTTCTGCTAGCACGCAGACTAAGTCTTACCTTGGCCACAATAAGGCGGTGATCACTGGAGAAGGGTCGAAGTGTAAATGCATTACAGTCTTGTATAGAGCTCCTGTATATATACCCATATAAAACCTACTCTAAAATCCTACTATAAAAACACTATAAACCTTCCGGAAAACAGTGAAAAAATTGATCAGCATTAAATTTTACCTATATGCTGCAAGAAAATAAATTGAAAGAGTCTAATACTGCCCAGAAAGCTTGTTGCCAGGCAACCAAAGAACTGTAACAAATCAGTTACGGTGCAGTATCAGTACAGCAGTACTATCCTTGTTTTACCGGTCAGTCGGTAGAGGCGCAAAGTACCAGTATTGCTGTATTCTGGTAGGCCTATTACCTGATTACAGATTACAGTATTAGTGCTGTAGTGCAGTAGTGTATTCCAGTATTCAAATATTGCAGTATTGTTAGGGTTAGTTAAAGCTGTAAATATTTCTATATTTAGTAGCTGAGTAGTACCGGTAAGCATTACAGTATTAAGACAGCATGGCAGCCTGGTTACAGAGATAGTGCCATAGCCTTGGGACATTAGAGCATTACATTACATTACAGCATTACACTAATGCACTACAGCACTAATACTGTAATCTGTAATCAGGTAATATGCCTACCAGAATACAGCAATACTGGTACTTTGCGCCTCTACCGACTGACCGGTAAAACAACGATAGTGTTGCTGTACTGATACTGCACCGTATGCTGATTGGTTACAGTTCTTTGGTTGCCTGGCAACAAGCTTTCTGGGCAGTATTAGACTCTTTCAATTTATTTTTTTGCAGCATATAGGTAAAATTTAATGCTAATCAATTTTTTCACTGTTTTCTGGAAGGTTTATAGTGTTTTTATAGTGTTTTCCCTATGTTTTACGGTGATTACTTAAGGGGTGCTATGCGAGGAGTACATTTAGGATTGTCAATTCGGAGAAGTACATGTGTTAAATTCCCTGCTGATCAATATTTTCACTGTTTTCCGTGTGTTTTACAGTACTTTTCCTATGTTTTCCTAGTGTTTTACTGTTTTACTAGTGTTTTCCTAATTTAGAATCATCCCATAAATTGGCACATTTTCAAAGTTTATATTAGAAATACATTTGATAATTGTTTTAAACATATGTTTTTAGAGGTTCCACAATTGTGTATCAGAACAACAAACCTGCTGCCAAATTTCAGCAAAAACCATCAAGTCGTTCTCGAGAAAAAGATACATTATTTTGTCTCCAAATTACACAAAAAATTAAATGCGGAGAAAAACGCATTTAAAGTTTTCAAACCTTCCCGATAATTTTATATAAATCGCGGGAAATTTAAAAAATAAGCCAAAATGTAATAAACTACACCCGCAAACCTAAAGTTACGTACGATTTGGGGGGTTTTCGTAGTCGCTGATTTCATTTCTGATATCTGTTTTAATGTTTGATGACATCTGGACTGCCTGTTTGTCTGTCTTTCTGTCTGTCTGTCTGACTGACTGACAGTCAGTCTCAAACTGTATTTATGATATAGTCGCTGATTCCATTTCCGATGTCAATTTTAATATTTGACTGAATCTATAATGTCTGATTGTCTGTTTTTATTTCTGTCTGTCTGTCAGTCATAATATAAGGAGGATAATATAATCACTGTTAAAGCTTTTGCGGCTAAAATGTCCCTTTTACACAATGCGCTGGTTACTCTAAACCTTAAAAACCCTTAAAAACCCTTAAGAACTTTTATATTTTATGCGTGTGTGTATAAACTTACTCCCTCCAGCGTTTATTCTAAGTATACAGCTTTATCGTACACTCTTAGAGAAACCCAGCTGCTGAGATTACGAAATCATCAGCCATTGGACAGTATTTATCTTTGTCTCCCTGCCTCTGTGTTATTTACCGTCCAATCAGTATACTTTCCCTTGTACGTCACGCCATAGCCTGAATTACGGGATCCCTTGGTTACGGACGGGTGGCTGGTTACGGATTCCTGATCGGAGTTCTGCCGGATTCCATGGATTCTACGACGTTCGATGGTGATTCATGCCTTGTTGACTACTTCAGGCAAGGACATTACTGCAACCATTCAGTGTGAGTGTTTATACACTTCCTGACTTTTCGCCCAGAAACATCAGCGGCCAGAGAGATCACTGAACGCAAATCTATTAAACGTTTTCATACTTTCCACACCACACGTCCATCTTACATACTTTCACTGCAACACATCCTGACTGTCTGGCGTCTGACTGCTGATATTGCCGCAACAAAACCGCATTTTATACTGTTTTATGCTGTTATGATATATTGTAATTTGTAAACTATGGATTAATGCTAATAGTTGGAGAATACTTACGTATAACCGGTAGATCTCTTGGTTTTCATGATTTATTGAGGTAAGGCGGGGGGGGGGGGGGGGGGGATACTATTCACAATTGCCTAGTTCAAATAACAGTGGTTTGTATGAGTTTATAGTCCCTGTTTCATAGTCCCCAACAACGTTCGTGAGTTAAATTTATCCTTATATGCGAGTAAAATTGGTGACCATTGGCAAATTAGCGTGTTTCAGTACTATTGTCCATTGTGGGAGTGTGACGATTAATAATACATCCCTCTAAAGAATGTAAACATTTGCGTCATCTCATGCCCGCCCGTTGTAATTAGTATAAGTCATATCTCTGCGTGGTATTTAAAGCGCGGCACCCTAAAAGGAACTGTTAGTATTTAACTGAAAATAAGCATAGTTTTTGGAGATTATATATTATAAAGACCAATCGAATCATACATGTGTCCTACGGCTCTCTCTGCCATCGGATCTAGTCTCCCACATCCGGTGGGTCATACGCCGCGCTAGACTGGCTTCGGTTGTGTTCATTTGTATGGACTGTCAGGTATTATTAGACATATAAATTAGCAGGTTAAACTGTTAAAGGTCTAAAAGCGCGAACAATCACCTTAACAAAATTTCTGATATGGGGGTTCTCCTAGTCGCCGATTTCATTTCTGAAGACAATTTTGATTTTAGGTTTGACAGAATCTAGAACGTATGTAAGTCTGTCTGTCTGTCGGTATGTCTGTCTTGAAAACCAGACAAATTTATAGACTTACTGAACTCCGTCGAACAGGAAAGATAACACCGGAAATGAAATCACCGACCATAAAAACCCCCGCAGTGAAACTTTTATACTTGTTTTTTTCGGAAGTGGGAGCAAAATTTGGAGCAACACCAAATATTAAAAACCATCAAAATATATTAATTGATTGCGTCACCTTGTTTCTTGCGTTATACGGGTTTATGATGGTTCTGAATGGAATGGAATAAGTAAAAATTTATCAATAGATAGTATCATCTTGTTTCTTGCGTTATACGGGTTTATGAGGGTCCTGAATCCAATGGAATCAATAAAAACATCACTAGACATCTCAAAATTCTACTTTTTTGTGGTGGGTAAGAAATTTGGTGCTAGCACCAAAATTTGCGATATTACGCCGAAAAATACGGGTACAGTAGTAATGATCTGGTAATTTACAAATGTATTCCATTAGAATCAGCGCCCCTTGAAACCTGAAAATCTGAATTTATAGCATAGTATAAGTGAATTAAAAATTTGTGTTTAAATTGAAAAGTGCTGGTTACTTGTTTTTCTCATTTTTTTCCTAAGTAGAGGACTAAAACTGCTATTCATAGTAATCAGATCCTTTTTAAATATTTTCCATTGGATTTTGCGCTGAAGAAAACTTGTATTGAAAAACGATTAGCCGAAAATTGTAACTTTCAAATTTTCTGAAAATTTTTCACTACTTGTAATTTTGTTTGCTGTAATATAACCACCCTAATAATTTTTTTCGAAAATTCAACTGCGTACCGGTTTATGATAGATAATTTATGATAGTATTTAGAATAAAATAAGGATTTCGTACGCTGCAGTGGAGAATAGTTTTTTTATAGGTGAATGGCATTTAGAATGAATGAAATGTATAGAGATGGCCTAGTAATGCTATTCAATAGAGGAATGGCCAACTAATTACATCTCAACTCAACTCGAGTGAGAGTAGCTCGCATTGTTTGTACCGGACAAACAAACCTCGTCTGTCATAGACAGAGTGTAAGGCATACTGTAGGACAATTACACTATCTGGTTTGGCAACTAAATTCCTTTGTCCTACCTACGGCGTAGCTCAGCATTAGTTGAATGGACAGAACTTTCCACACCATCTGGTGTCTAAACTAAAATACATTGCGTCTAATTGTTCTATTTATAAATCTTTTGGCCAATATTAATACTGTGGAGACTGTGTTTATAAAAGTGTATATTTAATCAGCCACATAATATGATTTTCCATAGGCTAACATTATAGTGTGAAATGTAAAAATCAATGCTTAATATCTGTATCAGGTTACACACTGTAGCATTAAAAATGTATAGGTGAATGGTATTTAGCGGCTTCCCTTCAGAACATAGGCAAACATTGTTGAGGAAATTTACTTTAGTTTACTCTACTGTGCCATTCAGCTGAATGGATTTGAGTAATTGCCAAGTTCTCTCTCTCTGACCATAGGTCAATAACACTTTCCTTGATAGAATAGAAGTTGATGGAATTTATTACATTTGATTGATGACTACCCACTTGCTTAACGGCCACTGACTGACTGACTGGCTGACTGGCTGACTGACTGACTGACTGACTGACTGACTGGCTGACTGACTGACTGACTGACCGCCTCAGCTGAATAATACTTCCCCCTGCTGAATGACTGACTGTTAGGTACACAGTGTATTGGCTACATTAATGCAACATTAGTACTGTGGGGGCTGTATGCTTATAAAGCGGAATGTTTACTCAGCCTTATACTGATACTCTGTAAGGCTAACACTAACACTATAGTTTGAAATATAAAAATCACTGTTTATTATCTGTATCAGGTTACACACTGTTGCATTCAAAATGTTTGATATTTATTTATTTATTTATTTATTTATTTATGCCAGGCAAAGAACACCCATATCACAGTGATTTAAACAACAGACTAGATTAACAAATTATAATAATATAGCTAGGTATGGTGGGGTGGGGCCCCGAGCAGGGAAGCACAAACTGCAATGAATAAAGAAAATCAATATAATACAGCGAAAAAAAAAAACACAAGATAAGTAGTATAAACGTGGAATGCTACAGTAAGGTAAACAAAATAAACGATTTGGACCTCCTAATGGCTGTCCAAGGAACACCGACCAATCACACGGCTCGTCTGGAACGTCACCATGGCCACACTCTGCACAATACTATTCTGAGACGAGTTCACGCGATGCAACAGTGATACCCGCGCATCGTGAAGGACATGAATGAGTTTCGGCAGATTTAATGCACCACACATGTATGATACACTAGAGTCATACCGAAATCCAAACAATTTTCTAATTATATTGTTGTAGGCCACCCTAAACTTGTTGTACGTTGCAATGGAGTAGTTACTTCGAGCCCACAACGAGCTGCAATAAACTTGCGTACAAAATGAGCGAAAAAGTTTCACTTTAACGTCCCGAGAACTGTAGCTGAATTTACGAATGAGGAAATTACCCCTACGATATAAACTCGATAGCTGATTTAGAATGTCATAATTGTCATCGGTGGTAGAGTGAAATATATGACCTAAGTACTTAAATTTTGTAACTGTCTCAATAGCCTTACCATTTATCGATATATATTTAACTAAATCGTTGTTACTAGATTTCGGTATGTATCGCATAAACTTAGATTTCTTCATATTAATCACAATAGAGTGCCTGTCGGCATAACTCGTGAAAGTGTCAATCAACTTATTTAAACCAGCTATCGAGTTTGATGCTAAGGATAAGTCATCAGCATACAAAAGATGATTTGATCTCTTATTATTTAATTTACAACCTACGTTTGTATTAGTTAACTCTACACTTAAGTCGTCCATATATATAGCATAGAAGTAGGCCGATAAAATACCCCCTTGTTTCGTGCCGTTAGTGACTGCAAACGAGTTAGATATACAACCCCCCCATCGTACACTAAGAACTTGAAACCGGTACCAATATCGAACTATCCTAATGTAAAACAGAGGAATGTTACGTTTAATTAATTTATCAAATAACTTGTAATGGTTAACCAAATCGAAAGCCTTTGAGGAATCTATGAAACATATGTACACCGCACTGTCATTTTCGAAATAGTATTGTATGATTTCTTTTAAAGCGAAAACGCATAATTCAGTACCTAAATGACCTTTAAATCCAAACTGAGAGTCTGTAGTATTCAGTTTAGAACTGAAACGTTCAAGCATAACTAGCTCCAAAACTTTGCTACTTATAGTTGCAAGGGCTATGCCTCTATAATTATCAAAATGTGTGATATCATCATTCTTGTCCTTCACGATGGGCAAAATATTGCATAGCATGAACTCGTCATTCATATGACCATGAACATTGAAAGTACTGTACAGAGCCGCCAGGCGGCGGAACAGATGCGCGGTGCCATGGATATAGTGTTCGCTGGACAGACCATCAGGTCCAATTTTTCCGGGAGACAACCTACCTACAACAAAGCTACCTCAACATCAGAAACCAACATATCATTGCTAAACTCAATATTACTGAAAATAGATTCAATGTCGTGCTTGCCGGAGTCATCATTTACTTTATTGTATAAGTTTTTGAATCTTTCCTTAAAGGCGTCACATATATCTTTTTCGCCCACAGCATCGCCAACTTTACTGGAAAGCGGTACGTGTGCACTGCAGTGCTTTTTAACATTTGCCCAAAAGTCATTTTGATTACTCGAATATAATGACTCCGCAAGTTTATCAGCGCGTATACCATTAGCATTGCGCTTACACTGTTTAAGTGCGCGTTTAAATTCTAACTTGGACTGATAATAATAAAAAAGAATAGGACCTGCTCGGGGACAACCCGTTAGTACGTCAAATTCTAAAAAATAATCTTGACCTATCATACAATGATTTAACATAATCATTCCATCCCGGGACAGCATTAAACTTTGAGTTCACTGAACCTTTCTTTTTCGGAATAGTGCGCTCTGGCTAGGTGCCTAGCCAATGCACCAACAATATCACAGTATAAATTGTTTATTGCACTTAAGTGATCAGGATTAGTACATTGAGCATCTGCACAGTTAGATACAGTATCAGGGACTACAATTGTATTTAAGAGACTGTTCAAGACTGATTGATATTCATTGATATTAGTTGCATTGGCTTTATTCCAATCGCATTTGTTACCTGCACACGTTCTATTACTAGTATTACTATTAATATTAGGTTCAGGGGCCACCAAGAAATCAAAGTAACAGGTAAAGGGCATGTGGTCAGTAATGCTTAAATCGTAATTAATTGTAACATTACTTAGCAATGGAGAGACACTGCCAGAGCATACAATGTGGTCTAACCACGAACACGAATTGTGAGCAGCGCTAACAAAAGTGAAAGAACTTTGAGGGAGCATTAGAGTATCTAACATTGACAAGTTCATATCACTGCACCAATTGTCAACAAAATTGAGATAACGAGAGCCGATATTAGCATTGAAGTCGCCTATGATTACACAATAAGAGGAGACTTCACAGTCAATTATGCTACTCAATTTACCCAGAATTTCTAGGTACTCATCATCATTGTCGATAGTTTCATATGGCATATATATATTTAACAATAGCACCGATTTATTATCACGAGTTTATGAATAAACATAACTGTGAGCAGTTATTGGCCCTTGTCACCAACAATGCCGGTACCCTTAACAGTAGGTGTATCAGTAGATTCAGTACCGTTGCTATGAGCAACAGGACCAGCTGCAAAGGACCCATGAACCTGCTTTCGTCGATGATAATCCACAAATACACGAATGCGACAATACTGAGGCCATAGCGCGCCGTCCATCAGCTTTTCCATTTGTTCAGCTTGCAGGTGATCACGAACGACCTGTAAGGCAACGTGTCGTTGCCAATAGGTTCGCGGAGAACATCGAATCCAGTCGAATTCTTAACGTGGTCGGATACAACTTCACTAGTCACGTCTGCAACGCAGTTAGTTAGGAAGATTTTCTTTTTAGGGACTAAAGCACTGAAGGCTACACTGTCAGAACTACCATAGACAGGCGGAGGTCTACATGATCGAGAGTTCCGCCGTTGAGCGGAGTTCTCACCGGGTTGCAGAGGAGGACCTCGATCCGGGTATAAACTCGAAGGAAGTTTCTCCGCTCCCACGCGGCTCGGTTTGCCATTGCGACCCACGTTGGTATATGGGACATTGATGACTGAATTGGTTACCGCCACAACGTCGTTTTCTGAGTCAGACGAGTCCAGAACCTCGATTATTAGTAACGACTGCAGCTGCCGTATTGCCGCCACCCCCTGAGGACTTTGGATCCTTCTTCTTTTTCGGTTTTTTAGCAGCACCAGCCGGACGCTGTTTCGCAGCCACAGAGGGTAGATCCAGTCCAGCTACACACGCATACGTAGTGCCAGCCGGCTCGCCCTGATTCCCTTCACCCGTTGTACCGGGGGATAACACGGTACTGGGGACACTCGGTTTCGATCGTATCTCGTGCTCGAACACAGCAACACGATCCTGTAATCCACTAACTATGTTAAGTAGGTGGAGCATGTCAGCTTCTTTAGTCGCAAACGGAGGGATTGCTGATAAATCCTTAGGAATAAACACGGGTTGAGGATCCAAATTCTGGAAGCCCGGGTATTCAAAGGTATCGATAATATCACTCACCACTTTTTCCCTGAACATTGCCAACTTACAGAGTGAAATCTCTCTCTCTGACCATAGGTAAATAACACTTTCTTCAGACCGTAGGCAAACATTGTTGATGGAATTTATATTTGATTGATTACATCCGACTTGCTTAATGGCGTCTTGACGCCGTTTCTAGTTAACAAGTCGTTAGACTTGACTACTGTAAGAAAAAAAAGCTGCTGACTACTGAGTAGAGCTGAATAGAGCAAAACTGGCTCTAACGATTTTGATGAAATTTTGCATGGACCATGAAAATAGATTTCTATGGGTACTTGTGAAATTGCGGTTTAAATTGAAACATCTCAACTTGTTTTATTTCGAAAAATAGCCCCAATACACGAAAATTGCCATAGGCGCAATGATAAAAACACCAGCTGGCACTCATGAAAAATGTATAGAGATGGCCTGGTAATGCATTCAATAGGAAGGGCAACTGACAAAGAAGTACATTCTGTGCCAAGTATGATCACTATACTCTACAACCCAGACAGTAAGCAAACATTAACTGGTTTAGCTGGCTATTACACTCTCAGCTGAATAACCTTGCTATGTTAATTAATTGGCGTCCAAGCTAAATGACTGTTAGTTATACTGTGTGTTGGCTACACTATTGATTGTACTGTGCTCTCTATCTCTCATCTAATTATTGTTTTAGTTTAAAATCTTTGTGCCAACATTAATACTGTGGAGGCTGTATGTTGATAAGGCTGAATGTTCACTCAGCCTCATAATGATTCTCCGTAAGGCTAACATTATAGTTTGAAATATATTTAAATCTGTTATAATAATAATATAATTGTTGTATTTAATTAATATCGTGGTTTACATTGAACAGTGTAAATTGTTAATCGCGGTTTACATTGAAACTTCTCAACTTGTTTTATTTATTACAAAAATAACAACGACTTTGTCTTATCACTTCTTGTGCGCGATTGATTGTATTGAATTCATGACAACTGCTGTTATTATTATATTAATCAATTGACACCTCGACTCCTCTCTGACTACTCTATCCGATAGAATAAAAAAATCATTTCGCTAACTGCTCTCTATCTTCTATAATCACAACCGCTTTTATAATTCATTAGATGATTGCAACATAATAATTATAGTTTGAAGTTGTCTAGAAAATTTTTCGTACACCACCGGGACTACCCTCACACTAATTTATTATCAGACCGAACAAAAAGCTTGGGAAGGAATAATTCACACTAGTACTGAAAGACCCATTGTTTCCCAAATCGCTATTAACATTTCGCCATCCTCTATAATGTTCCCTTGTTAGGAAACGCCTGCGACTATAATAATTTTCTCTCGCTGTTTGTGATCTATTCAAGTGAAGATCAACTGGGTGTTGCAGATTCTACGGGACGCCAAATTTTCCCATTTCAACTCCTCAACTTTCAAGGATCAAAATGCCCGGCAGAAATATGCCGTTTAATTACTGAACCTTGGCCCAGAGAGTATCAACTGATGTTTTTGTGTTTTTTGCAATACAGAGTATAAAGTTAACATTAGGGGGTGGAGGGGGGAACTGACATATGGCCCTATGGGTACAAACAACCACTGACTAAGTACAATCGAAATGTATTGGCATTACTTTATCTTTGAACCGATGCGGTACTGGGAATCATTCATCCGTCAACACACATTCGTTGAAAAAAAATCGTCCACACATTCGTCTAGAAAAACGAGTTTTGAGGTGGGATAGGATGGGATGAGAGGAGTAATTTGAACGAACCGTCATCATACCTTTGAATGAGGGACGCCCGAGCGAACAAGATTTGCCACACAGACGAGTCAAACACACTGAATGGCGGAATGGGGAGGAATTCGAGACGAGCAATAACCCTTGCCATGAGGACTATGATCCTTCTTTTTAATTCAATATTTCCATTTCATAATAAATTTACAAACTCTAAGTCACAACCTAGCACTTTATAAGTTACTGTTCTCGTTTCTATTAAATTTTACTTTAAAATGCCTCGCATTGTAAACTTATAAACGACTCCAGTTGCTAGGTAAAGTCTTATAATTAAGTATTACAATTATTAAGTCTTGAATCCTAATTCGGTAAATATTCCGAAATTCTTAATTTATTATTTTATTTATTATTTATTTATTAATTCATATTTTTTAAGGGTATAAATATAGCCTCACATCCCCACATTGTTTTAGAGCGTTGTGGCTGATGGCATTTATAGGATGTATCGTACTGTGCACCGTGCAAACTAAGGAAGTTATTACGAAATATCTGAACGAGGAGAAACTTACATCTGTGAGGACAAACGTGCCTGGCGATCTTGGGATACCATTTCCAAGTGTAACAATTTGTAATAGAAATGTATTGAGGTGAGTAACAGCTAGATTATTGAATCAAGAATAGAATTGAATAGACATCTAGAATAGATTATTCAATGATTTATCTTATCAATAATATTGAATAATTTATTATTTTGTTGTTGTATTAATTAATTATCCGGGTTTGCGTTCGGCGGAATTTGTCTTCTCACCCCTGACTTTTAGTCTTGAAGGGAAAAATACTAAATCTATCGTAACATTGATTATGTTTATGAACAAAAATCTTCCACAATTAATAACAAAACACATACACTTTACAATTCGTTAAAAATACTGTTCATACATTTGGCTAGCCTCGCATTCGGATCCCAAATCTCTGGCTAGTATAAACTAGCTAGAATAAAAAATCAATGTCATAGAAATTACTTTGAAATTTAATTCAACATTACTTTTTTGGTTGACAAAAAAAGTGTTATTTTAGTCCACTAAACCACATGTTTATGAATGGCAAACAGCTACCTGGTATGTTCACTTACTTAAGAAGGGAAAACGTTCGCAAGTTGATTTAGATTTAATTTCTAAAAACTCTCGAGCCGCAATCAATGACTTTGTCTTTGCAGACTTAAAATGCTACCTGTCAGATCATATACCGACCTAACATTATTGTACACAGAGGATATAGTATGCCTGAAGACCTTATGTGCGCACTCCCAAGAACTAAACAAATCCTGCTCGATTAAAGCGCCAAAAATGATGAAAGCTCCCATAGGGGCTCTAGCACCAGAAATACTAAAAATCTGTCTGCAAAACAAAGTTTAGGTTACAACACAAAACGACCCAGCATTATTGGTGGATACCATTAGAACAGTTGTCTACAATGTCTGTCAGACACATAAATTACCGAAGGAAGGCCCAGGGTAATGCTGAAGAGACTTAACACATTGACAAAACTGTTTTCATAAATGCTCATGAAGAGTGCGAAAAAAGCATATAATAAACTGTGTGTGCCGACATTACCAGTGAAAATGAGACAACTAATGCAGCTGTGCTCACGTTTACAAAATGTCAATCTGCTCTAAATGGAAATATTATCAGTAATTTCCATAAACAGGAATCAGCTTGTTGGAGAACAGCTCTAGCAGGTGAACCAAAAGGAGTCTGGTCAAAAATAAATTTGAAAGGATCACTTGGTAACAATAAATCAGGAAATAATTCTCCAGATATGGAATGTTTCGAGGAATACATTGATGAGTTACATGGTTTACAGCCAGATGAAAATGTTGATGATTTGGATGCATCCAGGTCTGATGTATGTATATATACCGATACTGGATGACCCAATTCAAGAGCATAAAATATATTCGGCAGCTTAAAAGGTTTCAAACAAAGGTGGTTGCGATTTATCTGGTTTTAACTTTAAACATAGTTTTCCTGTTCTCGTATCATATTTGATGATTTTATTTAACATAATTTTTAGTGCTGGTATACTACCACGTAATGATACCACTTTTGATAAAGTATCGAGAGCACTTCTTCTTGCGAAACTCGTAAAACTTGGAATAGGTGCAACAATGCTAAATGCTTTAAGAGCATTGTATGCAACCACAAACTGCATAATTCATGTCGGTGGTACCTTTTCGGGTCTTAAACAAATCTTCAGGGGAATTAGACAGGGTGCACCATCGTCCGTTTTGCTATTTATTGCATTCTTAGATGATCTATTCAACAAATTAAAATTGTTGTGTGTGCCTGATTAACTTCTGGGAACTCTTCACGCGTTACAGCATGCAGATGATACATGCGTTATTAGTACTACTTAGGATGAATTTATTATCAAATGCAATTATGCGCTGGAGTATATTCAAGATATTCAGGCTCAGAGTCAATGCAGAAAAAACTATTTGTATGCTGATAAACACTCAAAGAAATGACACCAGACATTCATACAACTAGACTTAATGAAATTAAACTACAAAAACAAAATAACTTATCTGGGGGTGGTATTTTCGGATTCAGGCTCTCTCAGTAACGACCTGTCGCCCTCCCTGTACCTGTAACGACCCAAAACGACATGCAGTGAATAAAACCGCACAAGTCGAGATCAAATACAATTGTTTCCTACATGAGAATGCAACTGCTCCGGTTCTGATCAAGAAAATGGTTCGAGATATGTGTATGGACTCCTCCCTCATTGCTGTATGGATGCGAATCATGGGGGCGACTAAACTAGAGAAAATAAACTTACTCCAACGGAAATCAATAAAAATGCTGCTCGGCCTCAGGAATAGCTGCCCTAATGAAATACTCTGTATAGAAAGTGGATATTTGCCGATCGACATTCACGTGAAAACTCGGACAGTATAATTTTTGGAAGAGGGTAAACGATTCAATCGAAAATTCAAGTACGCAAACCCACCTGAAACCGTTGATTAGACCAGCTAGAGAAAGTGGTCTTAAATTCATCAAATACTATGATAATTCGATCAATTAATTTAGAGGAGTAAATGACCTGCAGAAAACAGAAAATGTAAGACACTTCGAAAAACTAAAATCGACATCACCAAGCCGACCTTGGACTCAAAACCAAAGCTAGCTCAATCAATCCAGTTTCGTATACCCAAAACGTGAAAAACCAGAATCAGTATAATTATAATGGCCACATTACTCAGAATGATAGAACTTTAATACCACGTGACCAACATGTTTGCAAATGTGGAGGCGGGGTCCAAGATCTCTCCCATATCCTGAATTCATGTTTATTACTTCCGAAATTACAGAAGAAAGACCCACCCAATTCTTTGAAAACACTGAAGATGCAGTCTCGCATTTAAAAATAGTAACCGCGGTGCTCGAAATAGATAACACATGATTTAGATGCCTAAAACGTTCTAAATCTAAATCTAAATTAGTTAGTTATATATTTACTTATTTAGTTTACTTAGATATTTAAATTTAAAATAGTATGTAATAATACATGATCTATAATGATAATACTGATTTGTGCTAGCAGGACTTATTATTTTACTTAACCCCTTCCACCCTAAACGTTATTATATTTAGTCTATACTTATACTGTTGTGTTAATGTGTTGTTATACTATGTGGTGATGTGTTTGTTATGTTACAACCTGGTGCTATTTAATAATTTGAAATTTTAATAAGTCAATAAAATAATAATAATACAATAGTCAAACTTGTTAACGACTTTGACAAAAAAAGTGACTTACAACAAATAAAATAAATAATTTGGAAGGGGAGTTACAAGTATTGAATAAAATACTAGCTATACATTAAAAGCTTCTTAACGAGAACTGCAACTACCAATTGTAGTTCTTGTGGTGACCAATTCGCAGCAATTGATAATTTTTGAACTCGCAATATATATAGTTCTTGCTTTCACAAAATTCTGTATGCTTCCAGGCCCGCTCGAAACACAGAATCCCTCTCCCCATCACAATCTGGCCTCCTTGGTGACCCAGGGTTTGGGCCAGAAAGGTCAACAGGAAAGGGACTCAAATAATTGTTGGCTGCTCTCTCTCCAGTAGGGGGTGAGACAGGCAGCCGGTCAGGAGTTAACTGACGCCTGTGAGGCCGATTGTGTCCGGTAATTCCACTGGCCTCTAGTGGCCGGACCTCCGCATTGCTAATGTAATCCATAGTGGGGGTTGGGGGGGGGGGGGGGGGGGGTGCTTTTTTACAGACAAATAGTCTGGAGGGAAAAGTCAGAGACAAAAGCCTTTTGGGACTAAATGTTTAGGGATGAATAGTGTGGGACGTAAAGTCCGGGGTGGGCAGTACATGGACGAAAAGTCATGTGGCGAGAAGACCCCAGGTTGAAATGTTCGAATGTTCCCAGTCACCATCTAACTATGTTACTGCAAATATTCCAACCATAAGAAATCAGCTTAGGAACTACTTCTAAATTATCTATTATTATCTATATTTCACAGATTGAGTTTTCTAATTGAATCATTCGGTGGTGACATGGTAAAGCTACAAAGAGTGATTAATGGGCAACACACAGAAGAAGACTTAATGTCTGTGCCATTCTTACAAGGGCCTGATCCGATCATTACAGCAGGAGGTCACAAAATCGCAAATCTCCTCACTTAGTAAGTTATCTGGAACAGTAGTGGTTTTGTTTGTAATGTTTAGGTATGTATGTTGTTATGTTTAATGTTTAAGGGTGTCTAAATAAACAGATACCAAGTACACATTACAGCAGGAGGTCACAAAATCGCAAATCTCCTAACTTAGTAAGTTATCTGGAACAGTAGTGCTTTTGTTTGTAATGTTTAAGTATGTATGTTGTTATGTTTAATGTTTAAGGGTGTCTAAATAAACAGATACCAAGTACACAAACTACTACTGGCGAGGAACAGAGCCTGATGTCTCTTCTAATACTTGGGCGAATCAATTGCCCGGGCTAACTAGACAAACAGGATGCCCAGCCTCTAACTAGTGAGGCAGATGTACAGTCTACAGATACAGACTAAACTCATGGGAAAACAATCCCCGCGTAGCGAATCCTAACTATCGCTAATGGACCTAAAATACTGTAAACTTGCCGCAGTGTGATTTATAAGGGTATAATACGAGCTAGCGATTCAACAATACTAGCGTAAGAAACAATACTG
This sequence comes from Nemertoderma westbladi, assembly GCA_032718475.1. Lineage (NCBI taxonomy): Eukaryota > Metazoa > Xenacoelomorpha > Nemertodermatida > Nemertodermatidae > Nemertoderma > Nemertoderma westbladi. The sequence continues at coordinate 33,922 of JAUCBJ010001973.1, read as the reverse complement.
CCAACAGGAAAAGGCAATCAAAAGGGTGCCTGAGTAAAACAAATACCAAATATCTCTACAAATAATAATAACCTATCTGTAAATCAGTAGATCTCAAGACGCGTTTGTGTGTGTGTGTTACGATAAAACAATTTTGGGGTATCACTGTTATACTAGGTTTTGGTGATTTTAACAAAATAACAATACCAGGCGCTAGCTACTCGAATAAGCTAGTCGCACGCTTAGGCGCAATACTTACAAACTGACGTCAAAAGGGCTCTCTCCTCCTTTGTTCACAACTCAGCCATGCAATTACGGTGTTAGTAACTACGCCCGTGATCGGCACTGATACCAGATTCTGATCTTGAGATAAGGAAATAGGGTGTTAATTTACTACCATACGTCTAGCTGATCTGGTATGTAATTTGATTTTAGAATTTTGTTACTGCGGTGGGCTGCAATAAATACCTATCAGTATGTGGCAAGGGCGCGGTAGATTGTTAGTAAACCTCCCTCAGCCAAAATGCATGCCGGTAGCAGAAAGCTGCCTCTTGCCTGATCAAATACTTTGGACTCAGACAGGTCAGTTAAACTGCAAGGCCTAACAGACCTAACCGGTACTGTACCACAAGTACGGCAAATCACCAAACACCAAATTATAGAGCGTGCTATTTGCACCTAAGTGTACTTGCGCGTACTGACAAACAGCAGCAGCTCGCACCTGTATGAGATACAGGTTGACCCGGGTTTTTCCTGTCTGAATCTGAGATATTTGGTCCTAAATTTTACAGTGTCCCAGGATGGGGTCACGCTTCACCATGATCTAAGCAACTTACGGCGGGCAAAGGCGTCAAACAAAGTCTTACCTCCTCTGATGTGGGCATGTTCAGACAATAGGGCATGCTTCCAAATGGGCGTGGGTAAAGATGGTGTGGGCACCTTTATGCGTCATGGACATCCCTTCCCCTTGTGTTGCTATGGCCTAAAGGTTTAGGCAGCCATTCCCCGAAGCGTTTGGCTGTTTAAGGTAGATACACTAAAAGCTACATGTTCTGAGTTTGCAGTATATTTTAACGACAAAAGATTTATCGAATTAGACTAAACTTTCACAAATTAACTAATGACAAAGTTATAAAGACACAAGACAAGACAAGTCCAGTGATAAGAGTGTTGAGTGATAACCAAAGAGCAAACGGCGCCTTATATAGGAAATCCTAAGCGTGGAATCCACTAGAACATTCTACCACATTCTATGAGCGCACATTGGACCAATAAATTATCAAACATCCTACGATTGGCCCAACTAATCTGTCCATGTGTTGTACGCACTTCATTGGCTTATCTAATTTAATACAAATTTTACTGACCCAAATTCGAACTCTTGACCTACCTAGGATGTGACCTGCGAGTAGTATGATAAACAATTTAAATAAAACATTGTCTGCCATAGTCTACCATGTTAAAGAATTTCCCGAACGGCTCTTGCACCGCCTACTTACTATGATTACCATTGTGTCACCCCGCCCACTTACTATGGTTACCATTGTGCATATGTAACATGTCACCACTGTGTATATGTGACATATGTGGTATAAGGCCAGTCCGCAGACGGAAGTAATTTAATTAATTCGTGTCTACCGGTTGGCGTTTGACCTTGAACCGCAATAGGTAAAACCCAATATAGTAAATGGGTTGCAGACGTTTGTTATATAGTCTTTAACATGATTTCGTGATTTGATGAAAAAATGGGGCGAGCCATGAAGCCTTAGCATATGGGTTAAAGTTATAGTATTTATAATACTATTTTAATTTGATTATTCTACCTATGGGGCGAGCCATGAAGTGAGTGATAGCATCGAAGTAAGGTTATGACGCAACAACTAAAAAAGGTAAATAAACACAGACTAACGGTGGCTACCAATATTGCAATTCTACAGTTATTGCCAAGCAATAAGTTGTTTATTTTGTGATTTGATGAAAAAATGGGGCGAGCCATGAAGCGAGTGAAGCCTTAGCATATTTGTTAAGGTTATAGTATTTATAATTATAATATTATTTTAATTTGATTATTCTACCTATGGGGCGAGCCATGAAGTGAGTGATAGCATCGAAGTAAGGTTATTGTATTCAACTAACGGCAGCCACCAATATTACAATTCTATAGTTATTGCTAAGCCACTAGTTGTGGGGCGAGCCGCGAAGTGAGTATAAACTTATAGTATTTATAATATTATTTTATTATGATTATTCTACTTATATGCGGAGGGGGTGAGCCATGAAGTGTGTGAAAGCATATAGGCGCTATCAGTGAGTTGTCTTATCGCCGTCCGGCACCAACATAAATTTTAATTGCTAATAACTCGGTTATACAGTGATTTGATGAAAAAATAGGATGAGCCATGTATCGAACGAAGCCTAAGAATATGGGTACCTGCGCAGCACGGAGTGAGCAAAGCCTTTAGCGTGTGGGTACTATTGTTGAATTTTGGTAATTATTTATTGTTATTATATTAATTGTTGAAATTAAATTATTACTTACATTAATGTTGGGTGGGAGGCTGCGTTCTCATTTGCCCTATCACTCTTGGGGGCAGGCGCAAGTCGGGCGGACTCCCCCACCAACAATTCTCCCAGGCTCCGCAGGGAGTACCCCTTCTTGCGGCGGATCCGGGGGGAACCACGGCGATAAACCACGACCTCGCCCTCGGGGCCGCCTATTCGGAAATACCATGGCAATAGGCCTAAGAGGCCTACCAATCGCCAGATAAAAATTGATAGGCCTATACGCCGTTGCCATTGGTGTATTAGGCCTTCTAAGGGGTTCAATGGTACCCCCGCGAGTCCCCTTGCCGAAAGTTTGGGGCACCCTGCTGGAAACAGGTACTTGTTGGATGGGGTCTTCTGCTTCTGGATTCTCGTCTCGTCTCACCCGCAATAAAGTTGCGGCAATCTCCGAGGTTGATTTATCACCGCCTGCAGCCATTATGTCGATATGTTTTAGTTGTTTATTTAATTATTGACTTACAAAATATAAGTTTTACAAACAATCTAACACAAAGAAATCTAACTTAATATAAAACTATTGAATTAATTATCAAACTACTAAATATAAAAAGCACATTGAGTTTTAGTTTATTTAGATAGTTTATAATTTAACAGCTAATTTGGTAAGGCTAATTATCTATGCTTCGTATATGGCTTATTTGTTCTTTTGTGAAACCGGTCACATATGCGAGTAAATTGAACACAGACCTTTGATTGTCATTAGAGCGTTTAATTATTGTCTAATGTGCGTAGCATGGATAGAGATTCTGGCCTTTGTGTTAACCACATAGGTTGGGAGGCAGATGCTTGGTATATAATGGAAAGAGTTGGGCCCCAATATGGCTATGTCCGATTATACCGGTTTTACAGGCGCCCACGCGCTAAAGACTTCACCTCACAAGGTTTCAGTGATTGACGATGAAAATTAAAAAAATTAAAAAACGAATAGTGCCGCGCGAAGACCCCACCCACGTCACTTACCACGTCCCATATATTTATTAAAAATATTGTTATTACTATATACCCACGAAATAAATAATTATTATTAATATTAATGCTAATAATATTTTCACACACCGCAATTGAATATACCCATAACCGAAATAAATAAATTATTTTATTAATGAAAGTGTCCACAGTAATAACAATAAATCATTGTACCGCAAATTAGAGCTGAATATATTCATTGCTCCAGGATTTTTCGACACCTCGGTTAAATAATACAGACAAAATAGACCACACTGAGTCGAATGTGGTGCTTGAAATATTTTACAATTCCAAGTATGCCTTTGGGTATATTTATGCAACCAATATGATATTTTCGGCAGTGGGGCTTTATCAAACGAATCTAAATAATAAGCAATTCTGTTAACCACGCGTACGCAAGACCAGTGTTGCCCCGGTAGGCCTATATGTTGATTATTAATAATAAATGAATAATTTTGTTTATGCTTATTTTTTTTTGCGTATATTAGGTGTAATTGGTCGATTGCGTAAACACCAATGTATTCAGGCCCCACCGGGAATTTTGTTAATTGTATAGAGTCCAACGTCTTAGCGTGCGCGTATCATTAAAAGTTTAAGAGAATTTTTCTAATTCCGCTTACTTTGTACTATGCGAGATCTTTATTTATTCGGTTATTATTTCCTTGGCTTCCGAAATAGATAGAAGAGCATCATAGCTTGCCATTAATATAACGTTAATAGTGTTAACTAGTGCATTACTAAATTTCAGAATCAAATGCCCGCTTGTATGTATACTAGGTTGAATCTCATGGCTTTGATTGCCCCCCGCAGTAAGATCAAATACTATCAAAGGAAATTGGGTACGAAACCGTTCTGGTGTTAGCGAGCAAAATACGCCGCTCAAGCTCTTGAACACGTTCATTAAACTTTCGAATTCCAACATAAAATTGTTTTCCGGAAAGTTAGGGCAATATGGATACCGGTGTATAATACGGGAGTCGATGTTTAGTTCGGCATAATTTAAACCGAAATGGTTAAAATGTAGCGGATTACTGCTTAATTCCCCGTTGAAGCTGGCGTTGGTAAGCATTCCAATCAAAATATACTTAGGTAATTTCCCTTGGATTATGTTCGATTCTGTATAACTGGACTGTCCGCCACCAATAGTGAAGGTTTTCACTTCTTGTTTTAACAAGTTATAAATAAAGTCATTTTTTTGTGACCCCAACAAATGCGCGCGCATAACCTGGGCATCAATCCTGTGGCGTTTTATTTTTAAATTAATATTCATGATTTTAACTCTTGGGTTTGCCAATCCTGCGGGGGGTTCAACCTTCAAAAAAAAATTATTCGATACTTGGTCTATACAAAGTCGAATGTTAATTCCTGGCGGCAGTAATTTGTCCTGACTTGTTAGGTCTAAAAAAATTGGAGCCACAACGAATTTAACATAATTCCCACGAGCGTCATTCCCAGTAGCGACAGGTACCCCGCCTAGATTATTATCTGTATCCTCATAACCACCAGCTCTTAAAATACCGCGTTTTTCGTTAGCATCTGTCAACAGTAATGTCTGAAACGTAGACTTATAGGCGTAGAACCCATTCGAGGTTTCAACTAGCTTTTCATTTAGGTACAACGAACAATTCTCAAACAGTGACCCACCCGCCGGGTAATTGAGATGGTGGAGGGTTGTATCGTCGTTAGCCCTATTACCGTCCCATGTAATTTTATATTTAATGTGAAATTTCGAATTCTTTAAATCAGTATATAGAACATTTGACTGGGGTATAAAGAACTCTATTTGCCTGGCATTCGCGTCAAGAGTAGAAATCGGGTAGATATCCAAAAAATGTGAAGATGTATATTCTCGCTGATTTGTTTTACTAGAGAATAATGATAATTCTAATTTACTCATTGTTAAGTTACATGAAAATATCACGACATTTATTATTTCGCTTTTTACGTTTGCGCCCAACGTTCATACCCACACTTGGGTGTTGCCGTTTCCCGCTCCTCTTTTTTTTACTTTTCGGGTTTGTAAATTCATTGTATACCCGTTGGGCGATTTGGCGTGTCTTTGGATGAGGTTCTAACCGCGAGGCCACTTTATTTATCAAATCATCTGCTTTACTGCGTAAAATACGTTTTCCTTCCGGTATTATGTATTTCCGCGCCGCTTTTGCTGCTTTGGGGAGTGCTTTAGTTAGCACCTTTCTCCCTAACTTGCGCGCAAATATACAGAGGCCAGTTGTTAATATTCCGCGCCCACGCTGACGATTTTGGGTGTATCGCTGGCCGAATTTATTATTCTTATTATTCCATACACTGGTAGATGGGCCAAACCCGGGGAGAATGCTTCCACCCTTAAAAATGGGTATATCGCTATAATTCCCACTTCCCAGTTGGATTTGCGGGGTGCTATATAATTTAAACAAATTAGAATCTGACATTATTAATGAATTTGATTTAATTGATAAATGATAAATTGATATAATTAATTATTACTGAATTTGTATACTGAAATACTGAATACTGTTTTCTGGCACTACCTGACTCTGTGACTACTTACTGTAAAGTAGCCATACTGCCATATGCCATACCGGTATGGCTGATGATGATCCTGATGAGATTCTCGTGGCCAATGATATTTAAAATTACACATATACTATGTGGGTGTCTGGTATGCCGGTCACTGAGATAGGTGGACAGGTAGCCGGGTGGCCTAAGTTTACTAAAGCGGATATACGGTCGTCAAAGGAAAAGCTTCATAGCTTTGTATCTGGAAATAGGGATGCACCTAAGTTGGTGCATCGGAAAGAGGCTACTAACCAGTTTTGGGATAATAGTATAAATGACATCATTACGCTGTTCGAGTATCGTGGGTTCCAGGAATGTTCACCGAAACCGGTCTTTGTAACCATGGACCATCGATGTCTTCCACCACATTTGTTGAATGCCGTTGACATGGTATCATTGATGAGACAGGTGTCGGACCTGCAGGGGCGTCTTGCGGGTCTGGAACGGGATGCTGTGCGGAAGTCTGATCTGAATCCGGGTTCCGGTCATGGTCAGGCGGCGGCAGGTCTAACGGTACGCGGACAGGGAGAGGATATGCAGCCTGCGCAGCGAGTGAATATCGGTGGCTCTATTGGGACTACGGGCCAAGGGTCTACTGGTCAACCCGCTTCACCGGCAGTGCCCGTTTCCGGTCAGCAGGGTCAACCACCTGCTCGTAGATCATTCAGGGATGTGGCAGCAGAAGATGGTGACACTGGTGGCTGGTCAGAGCCTGTGTCATATCGGCGTCGACAACCGGCCAACGTTGGCTGTGGAAGGCCAGGTTCTCAAGGCACTCGAGGAGCGGCCACATGGCGACGACCCCCGCGTAAGGTGGTTAAAGGGTCGGCGACTGGTGGATTTGCAACGGCAGAGAATCCTCGTAAACTATATTTATCAAACTGCGGTATAAGCGTAAATGCAGACGAAGTTACATCTTACATTGAGTCCAAGACCGATATTGACGCGACGGTTAAGCTGCTGGAACGTGCAGTGGTGGGTTCCTCTGGGCGTCCACCGCCATCAGCTGATTTCAGATCATTCCTCATAATTGCGGCATGGTCCAAGTCGGAGAAGCTATTGGAGGGGGACATCTGGCCGACGGGTGCAAGCATTAGACCATACTTCGCTCCACGCAAGGATGGCTACTGGAACTCAGACTCTGCTACAGCAGTAGGGGGAGGGAACGCCATCAACTCCATGCAGCACATAGAGCAGACGGACCAGTCGACTGTTGGCTAAGTATATAGCCTATTATGTATGTATGTATGTATACATTATTATGTACCGGTACCAAACCAATATATACATATAAAAAATATTGTTTTTTTTCAATTATTTTTACAATAAATGATTTATTTTTTTTATTTTTTTAAATATTATATTGTGATAAATATTTTTATAAACAATGGCTACTACACAAAGTTTAAAGTTAATATCCTATAATTGTAATTCTATACGTGGGTCTTCCCTGCCTATAGTTAAACATCTTTGTCAATCAGAATCAGTAGATATTATTGGTTTACAGGAAATTATGTTACCGAAACAAGAACTCAATTTTCTGACAACAATACACGATGACTATTATGTGTATGGTGTCTCTCCGGTAGATCTGGAAGTTGGTGTGCTAACTGGGAGGCCTTACGGATGCTTAGCTTTCTTATGGCGTAAATCGTTGGGAAATAATTTCGAGATACTAAAGGAAATATCTAATAATAGGCTGTTAGTAGCTGTTATTCGCACACCAGCTTCTGACCCCGATATATATATAATTAATGTGTATTTGCCATACGAATCCTCTGATAATGAGGAAGAGTTTCTAGACTGTTTAGGGGAATTATCAACACTGATTGACAGTTTGGATAGCCCGTTAATTGCAGTAATGGGAGATTTTAATGCTGACCCAAGTAAACGTAAATTTGATGCATATTTACAATCATTTGTGACCGAATTAGGTTTAACTTGGACAGATCTTGAGCGGTTACAAAGCGACACTTTTACTTACATCAGTGCCGCACATCACACCACATCATGGGTAGACCACATTATTTGTACTGGGTCACTTGATTCACGTATATTTACCGTGGCTACTATGCCTTCTTTGGTGTGCTATGACCACATGCCGATTTTGTTTATTTTCTCATTAATGTCAAATTTATATAACACTGAAGGTTATTTCGGCAGTACTAACTCCGATAGTGTATCCGGTACTAGTAATAACTCTACTAATGACTGTACCGGTATTAACCTGGATTGGCAAAATGCATCCCCTGCAAATAGGGATAGTTATAAAAGCCAATTGGCCAGAGAGTTGGGTAAATTATGTATTCCAGTTTCGGCAATTCAGTGTAATGGATCATGTACTGATTGTAATCATAAAGGTGCAATTGATGAATATTTTAATGGTGTTACTAATGCGATACATACTGCTAGTCGGGCTAATATTCCATCTCATAAACCTAATAACAATAAAACTAAAACGGTTCCGGGGTGGACTGAGCTGGTGAAGGACAAGTTCGACAGGGCGCGGGAGGTATTCCAATGGTAGCGGGCCTTAGGGAGGCCACGGGAAGGGCCTCTTAGTGTAGAGATGCGTCGTACAAGGGCTGCTTTTAAGTTAGCATTTAGGGACTGTAAAAAACGGGAAGCGACATTGCGTAACGATAAGCTGGCTCAAAGCCTTCTGTCGCGTAAAAGGAATGACTTCTGGAAGGAGGTGTCTAAAGTGAACCGCCAGCGGGTCCCTCTACCTGATACCATAGGTAATGTAACTGGGGAAGAGGGTATAAGTGATATGTGGCGACAGGAGTACAGTGACCTACTTCATCAAGATGTCAACGGTAGTGAGCAGGAGTTCCAAACTCTGCAGGATAAATTGGGCGATGGCGGGGTTACATTGGGGGAAACGTCCGTTAATGCTTCGGAGGTTCTCGAAGCCATTGGTAAATTATCAACGGGTAAAGCTGGGGGTTCTGATGGGCTAGCAGGGGAACATCTAATTTATGCTCCACTAGAATTATCAGTGCATTTATCGTTGTTTCTTTCATCCTTACTTGGTCATGGTTATATGCCTTCTAAACTAATTCAAAGTTATATTGTACCTGTAATTAAGAATATGAATGAGAAGTTAACGGATAAGAATAATTATAGGCCTGTTGCCATCTCTAACATTATATGTAAGGTTCTAGAACGTATTATCTTAGACAGGTATATTGATAAACTTATGGTAGCTCATAATCAATTTGGATTTAAACCGAAACACAGTACATATTTATGTATATATGCTTTGAAGGAGATTGTGCATTATTATTTAAGCCAGAATACGTCAGTATATATTTGTTTCATTGATGCCTCGAAGGCATTCGATTTTGTTAATCATTCGAAGTTGTTTAATAAATTATTGGAGCGGAGTGTCCCCAAGTTTGTAGTTAGACTATTGTGTTATTGGTATAGGTCACAGACAGTTTATGTTAAGTGGGGTAACTGCCACTCAACTTTGTTTACGGTATCGAACGGCACCCATCAGGGAAGTGTTATTTCGCCTGTTTTCTATAATGTGTATATGGATTGGCTTAGTAGCATCTTAAATGACAGTGAGTTAGGATGCTACGTTAATGGTATTAGGGTAAATCATTTTTCGTATGCAGACGATTTGTCACTTTTGGCAACCAGTCCACAGGCTTTGCAGGCATTAATAAATTTAGCTAGTGCCTATGCTAAAGAACATAATATAGAGTTTAACTTAAAGAAGACAAAGTGTATGTATTTTCGTGCTAGTGCTAGGTGCAGTTTTCCAGTTGGTTTAGCTAGATTGAATGGTTCTCCTATCGAGTGCGTGGAATCACACAAATTTTTAGGTCACTACTTACATATTAATATGGACGATAAAGTAGATATACAAAATCAAATAAGGGGTATTTATCGTAGGGGTAACGGTCTTATTAGGAAGTTCTCCCATTGTACTACTCAGGTCAAAAATGTATTATTTATTTCATTCTGTACGGGCATATATGGGTGCAATTTATGGAACACTTATACAGTATCTGTTATGAACTCAATTAAAATGGCTTACCATAGAATATTTAGGAAACTTCATCGGCTACCATTTAACTGCAGTGCGTCGGAAATGTTTACATTTAATCAGGTGCCTAGTTTTTTATGTGTACGTCGAAGGTCGGCATTCAGCCTTCGTCGTCGTGTGTTAAACTCTAATAACCTAATTATTAGTAATGTGCGGCAATCGCGATTTATATATAAGTCCCCAATTTGGGATGTTATGAATTACCTACTATTCTAGTTAGTTGTATTATATTAATATTAATTAATTACTGTTAAAATCCCCTAATGTATAAAATTATTGTGCTATTTTTGTCTGTTGTATTGTGTAATGTCGTGTTTTAATGGGCAAAGTCCCCGAATATAAAGTAATATATATAAAATTATTATTATGAGTATTTATTATAACGTATAATAATAATTCTTTACTACATACGTATATGTGTAATCAACAAACAATATATGTACCACATAATAATACAATATAATTAATAAATATATACACATTAATTTGATGACAACCATTTCCCATAACCAACTGCGAGTTTCATAGAACAGTAATTAAAACAAGAATCTTTATCAGAATGGTAGGCACAATTTGTTATTGCCGAATAATCATGGAAAATGCATTTGGTGTCATAATCGACATATTTTTCGTTTATGCCGTACGTTTCTAGAAGTGTTCCATTCACATTAAATTCATTTTTTAAAATAAATAATTTCGGTATTCCACGTATTAATATTTGAAACACCAACCGTTTTTTTTCTTGTAACCATTCCTGTATGTAGATTTTAAATGCGCTTTGGTCCATAAATCCGTAGTCAAAATTAATGTGATGCGTAATATTGGCGAGTTGTGTGAGACGATCATATTCGCTTAAACTTAAAATTTTTGCGGGCGGCCCATTAATAAACCATACGTTTTCTAATGATTTGATGGTAGTATCATAAGCCGCAAACTCTTTAAAATAAATGGTTGCAACGGGGTGTTGGCCGATCTGCGGGTGATGCGTATAATATTGGAAATCTACTATTATTCCTGGGTTTTCCAGCGTCGGGTAATAATCACGCCCGCGGCTGCGACTTAGAAATTTATCCATATAGTCGCTATTACTTCAGATAATCAGATAATAATAAATAATAAATAATTTACATCGATTAAATTGTGACTATCGCAGTCAATTCGTATAAAATGAAGCGTTAATATTGAATTTCCATAATGAAAGCGCAACAGATCACCCGAATCCCCAACCAATTTAGCCCATATATAGCGTAAATTAGATGTTACTTTAAGTTTTTTATAGTATATCTGTTTGACTTCCCTAGTAATGACTTCACCGTATTCCCCTTCTAATGGTATGGTATGCAACAGCCGATATTCGTTATTGTCCACAAATTGAGATTCAACACAATTAAGGTGAATATTTATGTTAGGGTCTAGTATCTCGACTGCGTCGGGATGTTTATGGGACTGGTACTTATTATTCCGCGGATTAATTCTAATTAAATTATAATCTCCGACGTCGGTTTTTACGCACTTGAAACCTAATTTATCAATATCGTGCTCTATTAATACTATGTAACCACCCAAACGTTTGCTAACGAATATTTCCCATTGTTTCCCTTTGAAATGAATAGTTATATCGCCTGACCTCGCTCTATTATCAACTATATTAATTTGTGCTTTAATAATGCTTTTGTTGAAGAACTCAATGATTCTTTCCAATGTCAGGAACGACAGAGAGTGACATCTCTTGTATCCATTTTTTTTATTTTTTATAGCCTTTATATAAATGTTACTATTATCGTGACGAATACTAGGTACGTAGGTTATACTAGTCAAACCTACTAACCATTGCCCTCTAGCGATAGGTAAAGGAATTTGTAAATTTGTTTGGAAATCGCTAGCATTATTAAGTGGAAATTCTATTGGGTTCGCGTTTGAAGGTAGTACAACATAATAACTATTCATCATTATACCAGTTTTGTAATTGCGACTGTTTTTTTAGTTCTAGAACTAAAATTGTTTTACCACCGTGAAACACTATATGCTTTCCTTTATGATCGCGAAGCGTTATACTAATTGTATTAACAAATTATTGTTGATTTTTTAACTGTTTGTAATGAGTGTTTTCGAACTCTTGACTTATAAATGAGTATGGTTGCCATTTTAATGGAATTATCCGCAAAAGAGGAACCATAGAATGCCCCACGTGGGAAGATTAAATTATATCTGTATATATAAACATTGTATGTCTATCCCTCGTTATATCGCAGGGTTCAGGAAATTCAATTCCATTTTTGTCTGAATTTCTAGAGCCTAAACTTAGTAAGTTGTCTTCTGGGTTGTAATGTATTGACCAAAACGCGCCAAGACCAAGTATGTTATTTTTTAAAGACGATAAGCCAAATATATTTATTAAATCCCCGTAGAATTGGAAATAGCGTCCTTTCATAGAATGCAAATGTATTTTCGATGTGTGCTTGTGATAATTAAACTTAACATAGGAGAAACCATGATGTGCTACGGAATTTTTTTTCAAATATACGGTAATATAATTTATAATTGACTCAACAGAAGCATACAGCCCATGATTAAGATCGATTTCAATAAGATTATATGGGGCAATGTGGAATGGTATATCCACATCTTCCATGTATTCACCAATTTTAATTCCGGATCTTTGCTCGATATTCCTATAAGTTGATACATATTGTATTTCTTTTAGGCCCACAACCCAATCCGTGGTAATGGGGATAGGTTTGGACAACTCAATTGTAAAATCGCTCGGGGTGTTGTTAGGATATTTATCTAGACTGGCGTCAGAAGTCAATGTCAAATGTAAGCGATCCATTATTGTATCCTATCAACCCACCGGTGCTTCGCATAACCAACGAATTTTACCAGGTATTGTTTTTTCCCTGTTTTTTTGTTTATTACTTTTTCCTTGATTACTTTTTCAATTGGTAAGAACTCAAACGGTTCTTTCACCTTTTTCATTTCATATTGATAAAATGTCCCTTTAATAACACGCCTATTCACATCCATAACTTCATACATAGGGTACGGCTCTCGATCCATCTGTATTCTAGAAATTTCGAAAATTTCCCAGGTATAGTTAGGTGTATATCCTTTGGAAAATGGCGTCGCGGTTAATCTCAGACGCACTTTATCGCCAACTTTGAAATAAACTCGACGCTGTTCCCGTCGTTTCTTTTTATTGGGATGGCGCACACTGCCATATAGTTTTAAAAATAAGTCAGTTTCATTATTTTTATTGACTAAGTTTGGCGCCATACCGATGGTTCTATGTATTGAATTATTATATGAAATTACCAGCTTTGGTAATATGTCGATCCATTTCTTATTTTGCCGCCTTGTGAACACTTTATACATTTTCGACTTAAGTGTGCGGTTAAGCCTCTCACAGATGCTAGCTTTAAATTGGCTAACTAATGTATAAAAATTAACATTATTATTCTGTAAGAATTCTTTCACTAATTTATTTACAATCTCAGTACCCTAATCAACCGCCAGTCTTTTAGGCTTTCTTTCTTTGAATATTGTGGTTAGGGCGCGTTTAATTTCGACACCGGTTTTACGTTTTAACCCTGGTGCCCACGCCTTGCGACTAAAGCAATCGATACAAGTAATTATGTAACCATAACCATTATTCTCCACCCTAAAGGGTTGCATATCGCATAGGTCCGCCTGATATAGATGTCCAATGCCGCCCGTGAAAATTTTTGATGTCGGGTAATGGCGCCTAGCCGGCGCGTGTAGGGAATACGCTCGTTGGGAGCTCAACCACTCCTTTGCGCGATTTCTCGTAACTTTAGCGGCTTTTGCTAGTTTGGTTACGCTCGCGAAACCGGCAGCATTTGAAACATCGTAATATATTCTTCCCAGTCGTTTGTTTGTTCGATTTTCTACGATTCTCCCCATCGGTTGTGTCGAGTCGCGGTAGAAAACACTTGCAATGGCAGTTAATACTTAATATGAAACATTCAAAAAACATACTACTATTTTAATGTTATCCCGCGTTTTGTTTCCATATGTCGATTTATTGTAGTCCTACGTATTGTTTCCACGCATCGACGCATTTTGCGTTGGAGGGGGTCACACGGACCCCTTGTCGTCTCAACCAACCGTCAAGATGTAAGTAAGCTTCTAAATAATCAAAAAGTGTCTCACATTCAAATTGTTCCCACGAAAGATGAGCAAATGTATATTCTTCAGGGCTAATAGATGATAATGTTAATTCGCTGTAAAACTCTTTTGGATGCGGTAATTTAGTATCCCCCAATTTTCTTAAGGAATCGACATATTCGTAAGGAAAAACTGACTTACGACGTAAAATTTCATTGGTAACATTTGGATATAATTTTCTCATTTGCTTCACAGTGTGCGGAATAACGGTTGTTAAATCTGACACATCTTTTGTCAAAAACCCAGCCAAAGCAGAAAGGGAAAATCCCATAAACGCGAATAAATCAATAAACTGTATAGTTATTGATTTGCTGGTTGGGAGCACTCTTACGTCCTTTTCTTGAATAGCATAACCAAGCACGCTAAGTGCTTCTGACATTGGAATATCTATGCGAAGTGAGATATATCTTTCAGTATTTTTTGCAATGGTTTCAATGTTCCAGTTTTCATATTTACTACAGGCAAACCCTTTTTGTAAAATTAAATGTGAATCATAAAAAAAAAATTATGACAGACAACTGGGAATAGGTGACGTTTAACACTTAATTGTTTATTACAGGAAATACATGCCGCACCAATGAAAGCCCGGTTGTAATGGTTGTGATGCATTACACTTGGATTTATATCTTCCCGAAAAAATGATTTACAATTAAAGTAATTTGTGGTACGCATATAAGCTTGGTATTGTGTGCGATCCAGTTATTTGGGGTGGTGCGTGTTAAAGGTAGACCATTCATAACACTTAAATAAATCAAAAACCAGACTATCGATAATTATACCGAGTTATTATCGATATTTTGTCTTAATGTAGATAAAAAATAATTTGGTGGGTTAATTAATTCGCTATTGGGGACAATCAAATATGAAACGGCCGACGGGAGATGTTCGGCTATATAATACTTTTTTACATTATTTGTTGGGGCTAGTACCACTTCGAAATCCATATATACTATAAAAGGCGTACTCACAGACTTATAGTAATTAGTAAAGCGTAAATTCAGTTTAGATGGCATCTCCTCTATTTGATTTCTCCCTTGCCAACACCACAATCTATGGCGTTTTAACGCATTTGGACTGTAGAAGCCACAAATACACCACTCACAACGAAGACAATGAGTGTCGCTATTGCCTTCCCTGCGACCATTAAATAATCTATTTAAGTGATTAAGTGATAATGTGATTTGTTGAGGTTAAATTTTGACGTTCAATAAGCAATAAATTTAGCAATCTTTTACCTTCAGCTTTTTTAGTGCTCGGTTGTCGTAGAAAGGAAATTTTCTCGCTACTTCTATCGAAATACAATAAATTTATTAAATAATTTGGATAATTTTTTTTCAAAATTTAGAATATTTAGTTTCCATGATAGGGTAGAATCTAATTCGCTTAAATTAAAAAACCCTAAATACTGATTATAAGAACTTTGGCGTGAAACATGGCGCAGTGTGTGATCATCCGATATATGTTTTGAAAATTTTGCTGTCAGGACCGCCCACTTAAAACATTCACCTTCATTACACGGTACATTTATTATACAATGTTAATTTTTTAATTTTGTCGGGATTGATTGGTTGGCATCACCACTATGTTCAAAACGATATACCGATCGCAAGTATGACGCAATAGTAAGTTTGATGCACGATAGAGTTACAAGTTTCCAACCGCTACCCCGCCAAATAAATTGCGATATTTTTTTACTGATATGGGAAATGACTGTGTAGTACCATTCGTCAAAATCCGAGCTATTTTCAATATAATTATCTGTACCGATCGAAGTAAAATGGAATTCTTCTTGTAAAGTATAATTAGCATCATCACGTTCCATTATCACCGAAGCAATCACCCACACTTTATAAAACATATCAATAAAAGCCGATGCGCCGTGTTAAAAGCGCGCGAAGCATATATCCCCATATAATTTAAATAATTCGGCACATCCGGATACATCTCATTAGATGGTACATTATGAGTGAACGCGTCATTCGTGACATGTTTTTGAGAGATGAAAACCTTCGTTGGGTGTATCTGTGCTGTTTGTAATGCTTACAGGCGAACCAACGTTGAGATCCGATTGAAATGTTGGTTCTGATCGTTTTTGGTTATGTTTGCGTTTGCAGGAATTGTAATGGTTTTGATGGCAACTATGTTCGATATATGAATCAAAGTTTTCAAAATCATCAGAGCATGTCAGGCAGGATAGCGCGTAACCACGGTAGGTGTAATTCGGGCGAGACAACCCGCAACATCTATTACTGTGAAATATTGCTATTCTTTCAGAAGTAGTTCGGCAATTACAATTATCGCAAACATACCCATCAAAATGTGTGCGTAAATGCCGTAAATAATTTTTCTTAAGTATAGTACAACCGCAAAAAACGCAATTAATCCCCATCATTATAATTATTATTATTATTACGATTATAATATATTTATTAACGTAGGTACAGAAAACATATTTACAATATGCCGATGAAAGAGATGCGGCAGATTTTATGTAGATAAATATATCCAATACCCAGTCAGCCACCCGCGCTTGAAACCGTTTAACCAACCAAAATTTACTGAACTGACAATTATCCTATTTATATGCTCTATTAACTATGTTGTATAATCGCGTGTAAGAGTATTGAAATAGTATTGACATGTGTCACCACCCGAGTTTGGTGTTATGCATTTAATGTCACATATTTAATATGTGCAGTGAAATGCTGAATTAATATCTTCCCCATACGGCGTTAAATTCGTCAGTAAAAGCCCAAAATAATCATCCGAATAAATATTAGAAACGTAGAGTATTGCCGCATTACATTGTTGGCATATAAGCTGGCATATTTTATCGCCCGATGTTACAACGTATTCCTTAGATGTGTTGTTAATCAATATAATTACAAGTTGATCTATATTGCCGCGCGCGACACTGGAATCGACCACACATTCTGCAACATCAATGCCAATTTTAGTCAAGCTAAAAGTCGGTGTAATTCTTCCAAAATAATTGACGGGTAAATATATTTTAACACCCGTCTCAATTAACATTCGTGAGTGCGGCTCTATTGTTCTATTCACGGCGCTATATATATCAATCCCAGCGGGACTATATGAGCCGCATACAGGCGCCCGAGCTGCCGGGCTTAACAATTCAATTTTAATTGGAATAATTGAATTAGGACCGCGGTAACTATTTTCAGCTTGTATTATTTGAAATATTTTTTTATTACGGCGTATTTTACCTAAAAAAATTCCGAAAAGAAAGGTAACAATGAATAATATATTTGAAAAAATGATCTTATCTATAGACTCAAGCTTCAATTGACTCTTGTCATGTCGCTTAATCAATAATATTTTGACCAATGGGTATATTTATAATGGGTGTGTCTTTAAAACGTCGTTCGCGCGCCGCAATTGTTCATTTTTAGTAGATGATTACAGAAAAATATCCATCGGGAGAGAAAGTTTACAATGCCGACATTAAATTAAATTCGCTCATGCTTAAAATTATGAAACTTCTAAGAAGCTACACAGTTAATACAGTTGACGTCAATCAATTTAACCGTGAGTAATATTCTGTGGAAATTCGGGGGTGTGTCTATAAAAATTTATATAGGTCACATTAATCGCCACCGCAAGCTGTTACCACTTACGTCAACCAATTTAAGCATAAATAAATATTTCCTTTGAAATTTAGGAAGTTTTTAAAAAAAAATTCTCTCAGGACAATAGCGATTAATCCGGTTGAGTGGTTAAAATATACCCGTTTTCCCGATAGCCCATCATTACATTATAAATACGTCGTAAAATACTTTATTTCATCATTCGGGTTATAATTCATTATTCATATTTTTCGCACATTGTATAGCGTGATATTATTGTATTTTTACACTTAATTATTAATATTTCGCAAAATTTGTTGATGGAATCTGTGAAACTATCACAACCAAAAATGATGTCATTAAGCGGTAGCTCTACTGATAGTGCGCCCGCCCCATACGTATCGGTGATTACAGGTAAGAGTGTGTGGGGCCTCGAGTGTTTGGGGGAAGGAATAGAAATAAAAGCATTTAACGGGAAATACGTTCGATTCAACCGTTGGGGTGATACCAAAGGACGCAACGTCGTGCAAGAATCGGTAAGTCTTACTTACCAGAACATAAGATTCCTATTTGACTTCCTCAATTATAAGAAAATAGCCATTGAATATTACAAGGAATACACCAGAGGCAATTTGCTTATAACGCCAATAAATCATGCGTACTTACGCATTGGGAAAAACGGCGCATCAATTTTTATCTCGCGAAAAATTCTAGATGTCTTACAAAGCATCTACGGCAAAGTCGTTCTTTCCCGTATTGAACCGAAGAAAAAGGAAATTCATGGTGATAATTTTATGGAGTTCGAAGATTGTGGGTACATTGGATATATCTACGACTTTGAAGGGCAACGATTTGTACATAAGGGTACTACCCTCCATGTTCACATATAAAGGCAATGGAATTCCACCATTGTCTTTAACCTACAGTGTACAGGAGTATGGTTGGACTACGTGGCGACCATCAAGGGTCCCACATCACAACTTACTAAGTTTGAAATAGAGGGCAAATAATGCTTCTGCCATACTTCCCAAAACTTATTGGCTAACAACTGAGTGATTTTCCAAGCTTTGTTGCCGTAACTGTCACTGTCGATGGGTACAGAAGTGGGCAACAGTGTCATCACCGCCTGCATAAGCAGGTGCGGTGGTGTCAAGGCAAACTGGGATTGTTTATCATCTGGAATCAAAGCGATGGGTCTGGTATTCTTTACCGCTTTGATTTCTATCAACAACGTAGTCAGTTTGTTGTAGTTGCATAGGTATTACTTTCGCCATTGCCGTTTTGATGGATCCAATTAATCTCTCCCAAACTCCGCCTCTCCATGGACTGTCAGAAGGGTTGAAGTTCCAGACGATCTTGTTGGGACATAGTTCGTTGGAGATTTGATTGTGGTCCAACTTCTTTAAGGCTCTGGAGATTTTGTTCCTCGCACCTACAAGTTGGTCCCTTGGTCACAGTGTATGGATTTGACCAATCCGCGTCTAGTGATAAATCGCCATAAAGCTAGAATAAATGCGTTGGTGGTTAGATCTGTTACGCTTTCAGTATGAACTGCTCTACTGGCCATGCAGGTAAAGATCCATCCCTAACGTTTCACCTGTACGCATCCAAGTTTTGTGTTTATAGGTCCAAAACAGTCAATCCAAGTCTCGGTAAATGGGGGTCTAAACGCCTGTAATCTAGCTAGTGGTAGTTAACTCATTTCCTGGCATCCTATCCTTGCATGTACCTTCTTACAGATAATACAGTTGTGCGTTACTGAACTCAATGCCTTACTAGGTCTAATTATTTCAAACCTCGAGCATAAGAGTGATAGGCAGTGGTGCCTACCTATGTGTTTGAGTTATACATGTGTGTCCAGTATCATAGCGCGCTGTAACTCATGGTTTTGTGGTATGATGATAGGATACCTAAAGTCAATAGCAAAGTCAATGTTTTAGAGTCTGGACTTGTGACAAAGTAAGCTCTTGTATATTATTGGACTCCAACTCAGTATCGGTGAAGACTGTGAACTTATTGATTGATTGACTTATTGATTACTGTGAACTCTCGTGTGAAATATCACAATTGATAATGTCTAATAATATAAATTTCACAGTTCTCAATTTCGGCCAAGGTTAGTCTTCGTGGAAAGTCGTTGTTTGCCTTTGGCATATTGTCTCAAGCATTTGAGCCATGCCAGTTTGCGTCAAGCGTCTGTCCATGATCGTGTCAAGTTGACTATCCGGTTGACGTAAGAGTTGGTGCCGTGTTTGCCTTTGGCATATTGTCTCACTCGTTTAAGCCATGCCAGTTTGCAGCAAGCATCTGTCCATGATCGTGTCAAGTTGACTATATGGTCAACGTAAGTGTTGGTGACATCATCAGGTAAGGTGTAGGTATGGTGTGGATACTTTTTTGGACTTGGTAGGGTCCAGTGAGTGTCTCCCTTTGTGCAATGGGTTTGTCTGAGTCCTTAAGTACCTTGGCCTTCACTCAATGGGTTGACCTGTAGTAATAGTTTCAACTCTATGGGGTTAGTGTGTTCTTGTGGACATCTTCTTGTTTGTGTTCTTGTGGATGTTGTTCTCCTAACCTTAGTCACACATTTAGCCATCGGCTGTAAGTCGGGTATTTTCCTTGATTGTAGTGTGATACCTGTATTTACGTTTTGATGGGCATGACCCATACTTGTAATACCTGTATTCACACCGTTGTCATGGTGACTCAAGGAAGTCAAAGTAGGTAAGTTGGTAATACCTAATGGGTTGATACTAGTCCGCTCCAATGGGGTAATTCAGCGTTGTAGTGCATGTCTTTACATTCTGGTAGAATGTCTGGTGAATGGTCTGGTAGACAGTCTGGTGAGACGTCTGGCGAACAGTCTGGTGAGACATCTGGTGAAACATGTCATGGAACATCCAGCGAAATGTTCTTCGTACGTCCAGTAGAAAGTCTGGTGTAACATCTGGCAGAATGACTGGTCTAAATCTAGTTGACAGACTGGCGAGATGTCAGGTGGAAAATCCGGTTGACAGTCTGGCGAGATGTCTGGTCGAAAGTCTGGTGATAAATCCAGCGAAATGTCTAGTGGAAAATCTGGTGAGATGTCCGGTAGACAATTGGTCGAAAGATCCAGAAAACAGTCTGGTGAAGAGTCCGGAGAATAATCTGGTGGACAGTCTGTCGAACAATCTGGCAAAACGTCTGGTGAACAATCTGGCGAAATGTCTGGTGAAATCCCCCGCGGAACATCCAGCGAAATATTTGTTGGAACGTCTGGTAGAATGTCTGATGAGACGTCATTAGACTTTGCTCGTCCTTGTTTCCCCTTGACCTTGGTGCTGGCTTTTGCTTTCGACTTGATGACAGTGTCGATTTTTATCTCGGCAACTTCCAGTATGGTGTTCGATGTCGCGTCGAATAGTGGTGGCCATTCATCTAATGGTCGTTGTAGGAAATCGGGTCCTTTAAACCAGAAGGACTTATGTTCCAGTTTACAAAAGTCTATGGGTAACATTCCCCATGACGCCATGTCAGCCAGGTTAAATTTCCCTGGGCAGTGATGCCAGTCCTGTTTGAGCGACCTGTCTAGTATTACAGCCCGTCTGTTGGCAACAAAAGTCTTGCTGAAACGTTTCATTATTGATGTACCAAAGCACTAACATTGCGTCGGTCCAATACGTGACTTTCAAGTTGGCCTCCAGTTTGCGCTGGACTAGACTGATGATGTTGGTATGGTGGTTATCATCCCGGCTTGAAGTTCTCCCCGAGGCATTGTCATATACTTCAGAGGCATTGTCTTAGCTTTTGAAGTAACGAAAGATACCTCGTAACTGTCCAATGTCACTTGTCACGTAAGTATAAGGTAACCCCCAGCCCGTCCTTGCAAGCGTCACTGAAGCTGTAAAGCTCCAGATCTGCAGGAAAGGTGGCCTGTAAAGCCGCCAGTATAAGGAAGTGGCCAGTATACCCTCGGGATGGTATAGTCTTGTAGGAGTGTCAGTTGTGCCTCCCAGTCCCTCCCCTGCTCAGCCAGCTTTTCTGGGATGGGATCATACCATTCCAGTCCAGCCTGCCAAATGCTGCGGAGTATGTTCCTTGCATGTAGGATCACTGGACTGATAAAGCACAGTGGGTCATACTAATGACTCATGGTCAATAAGCAGGTCCTCTTGGTGAGAGGTCTCGTCTGGTCGTTGGTCCTTACGCGCACCCTAAAGTTGTCGGTGTTCGGGTCCCAACTGAGTAGTAAGACTTTGGTCGTAGGCAGAGTTTCTAGGTCCAAATCTAGATCACCCCTGCTACGGTCAGTAGGGTCAAATGAATTCACTAGGTCGGAGTTATTGGAGGCTAATTTGGTGAGGTGAAAGCCGCCCTCGGTGAGACAGTCCTGGAGTTGGTGGGCCACGGTTATAGCATGCTCCAGAGTGTCGCAGCTCTTGAGGCTGTCATCCATGTAGAAATCCCCCTCCACTGTCCAAACCACGTCTGGGTCTAACTTGTCAAGTCCGTCCAAAGCTGTCTGCTTAGGGCATACATGGTACAGTTGGGGCTGTCCCTGGACCCGAAAACTCTTACCTGCATTTGGTAGGTTTCTGGCGGAAGGTTTAAATTTCCATCCAGATGCCAAAGAAACCTCAAACTGTCCCTGTCCCGCTCCAAAGCCTTAACCTGGTGGAACATGGCCTCTACATCACAGGTGAAGGCAACCTTGCGTTGTCTGAAACACATCAGGACTCGTTGCGTATTGTATTGCATATGGGCCGTCTTATCACGCAACAGCCGCTGCCGTATAGACTTAAGTCATTTTAAGGCAAGTGGATAGTTGTTGACGAGCTTAGGTTGTCCATGGCGCCACAACATCCCAACTTCGAGGTGGCCATTCGCATTCTGGCAAATGGTATCCTTCATAATCTTTAATGACCATTTTTCCTGTTCTGACATAGCTCTCGTAACTACCTAGTTCTGCTGAGTCCTGTTCCAACCACTTAATGGTTCTCTCGGTCAACAGTCTGTCTAGCGATGCTTGCACTGCGCCATGCTCCTCGTCTACGTTATCGTCTGCCGCAGTGGCTAGTGTCAATGTAGCTGGTAGGCTCACAAGCCTTCCGGTGTCACTAGTCATCTTCGAAACATCCTGAGGCAGTTCGATGACCTTTGAATCTATTGGTAGGCTCGAAAGCCTTCCAAGATCCCCGACCAGTGTTGAAGCATTGCAGATGGGTCGATAAACTCGGAATCTGTTGGTAGGCTCGCAAGCCTTTCAATATCCTCATTAGTCGAGACATCCACAGCATCAACCCTTTGGTCTTCGGTAGTCAATACGACCTGTTTCGCTGCAAGTAGCTGTAAGTTAGAGTTCTGTGTGGCCTCGTCCAAGTCAGTTACGTCGGTGTCTGTAGCGACGTAAATCTGTCGTGGTACTGACTGTGCGTGTGCAGTAGGACCACAGGAATGTGAGGGAGAATTGGCTAACATAGTAGTTAATAGATTACACGTACTTAGAACGTCGTCCTTCTGGTCACTTACCTCTAGTGAACGCACAGGCGCTCTCGTATACAAACCTATGGGAGTTCTACAAGCGTAAGGGTTGCCTGCTGTTACCACAGATGGGCGTTTCTCCCATACTTGATGCAAGTTGAACTGGTGTGTCCCAATTAACATCGTGATTGAGCGATAGTTACCTCGACATTCCGGTATTCCAAGATGTCGGAAATACTTAGGGTCTTCCGGAGATTGCTCTGGCACAGGACCAAGCAAATTGCTAAAGTCCTTAGTGGCAGCAAACGTAAGGTTTCTCACCGGAAGAAATGAGCGTTCCTCGCTACTATGCTCCGCTTTGGAAAGAAGAGTATCCAGGGTTAGTTTGATCCACATAACGGGTATCGCTCTTGTACCATGCATGCGGCTTACAGTATACTGAGCAGTCTTACCTTGGCTCATGTCAGTGACTATGTCGGCTACTTGTTCGTCAACGTAGCTATGCGAAGACTCAGAGTCCAATATAGCGTATATGCGCTTGCTCCCTTGGGTACCAGTGAACTTGATGGGAATCACGCTAAAACCCTTTAGCTGATTCTGTGTAAGGAGAGTTACAGATGGCTGTTCGTCCTCACCCGCATGCACATAAAAGGTTTCGTCCTCTGAGTCGTCTTCGTCCGACGATCCTGATTGGTCCATGTAGTCCGTGTAGAAGGTACGGACTTCTCGCGGCGCGCACTCTTTATAAAGCGCGTCGCATTTCTCCGCTTTAAGGGGATATTCGCGTTGAAATTGCTTAGTTAGAGTATGACTATTTGTGTGGAGCAACACGTCATGGTTGCATCGGAGTGTCCTTCCAGACATGCCCAGGCATGGTATATCTCTAGCAAGAATCCAATGGACGGATCTGGAGTCTTCTCTCCGCCACTTAAAGGTGCGACATCTGCGTAGCTTGTGTCCACTGTATCGTCCACCGTTCCGCTCACAGAACGTCTGCCGACAACTGCTGTCATGGCTGTTTGGTACAAATAGGTGTCAGAACCTTAGAGGTATCCGTTGGTGTAGCATAGGTTACGGCTTTTCGCATTCGTCAGAGGTTGTTTGGTCTGGTTCGGCGCAGCAACCGTAATCCCTTCTGCCGCAATATGATGGTCCGTATAGTTAGACCGTGTCTCCACTACTGCCTCTTGTGAGATCAATTGCTAGACATCTGTTAGTTTCAGTAGTCCGCCAGCCTCTTCGCGCTGGTACTCTATCCAGCGCCATTCTCGACGCAACCGATGATGTAGTCGGCCGATAATCCGGATTAGAACTGTCGGCGCGTTGGCGTACTCGAGTTGACCGATGGACCACAAAGTCCCTATAGCGTTTTTGATCTCATCTGCCAATCGTAGAAGGTCGATGGGTTTTGAGATGGGTCCGCCTCTACAGAGGTATTCTATAATGGATTTAGCCATGGTGATGTTACTGCCGTATATGGAAAATAGACGGTCATACTATAGTTCGAAAGTGTCTGGAACATCAATAAGGGTCTCTGCTAATCTTTTCGGCTCACATGATAGCACTTGAAGCAAGAAGTTAAACTTCTCCGTCGAGGTGAAGGCAAACATAGCGATCTGGGACTCTACGTAGTCTACCAGCGTATGCCAGTGTTTCGCATTGCCAGAGAACTTTGGTGGTTGTTGTGCCGGTAATCCTTGTCTGGCCGCAAATTTAGCGATCTCGTTAACTAGGTCAAACTGTCCGTGTCCTTGTCCAGCAAT
The DNA here is from genome assembly GCA_032718475.1 of Nemertoderma westbladi. Lineage (NCBI taxonomy): Eukaryota > Metazoa > Xenacoelomorpha > Nemertodermatida > Nemertodermatidae > Nemertoderma > Nemertoderma westbladi. The sequence continues at coordinate 8,795 of JAUCBJ010001973.1, read as the reverse complement.
AGCGTTCAGGTGTTCTTGTCCGCGTGTCGTTCGTCAATACGGAACAAAGTTAATGGGATCTTCTCCTCGAGGATTTGGGGTCTGCCGAGCTTCTGGCACTCGATAGGGTGGTCTCTGTGGTTGAGGTTGTTCTAACTCCACGCTGGTTCACAATCGATCTGACAACAGCGCTTCGAGCCGCACTTCGATTTGAGCCAACCTGTCCGCTACAGGTTGCATTATCTCAGTGAGTTGTTTGGCGCAAATCGTCTCTGCTGGTTGCGACATGGGTTTCTGCACGGGTGTTTCTCATGGAGGGATGTCAATGTACAGGTTCGTCACGCTTCCTACCCGGTTGTAATCGCCTGCCGCTCCAGTACGGAGTATTTCCCGTTCCGTCAACTCCGTATTGGTGGATGAATCGCTGTCGTTGGGATACGGTGGTTGGCGGGTTCGCATTCGGCGTATTACTATAGTTGGCCGAGTTCGTTGTGGTCGGGGATCTACGGCTCTCCGTTGTTCGGTAGGCTCGCAAGCCTTCCACGAAGTAGTAGGTCTCGGTAAACTTGTTTCGATTTGGTGGGTTATCTTACTACCCACGTCTACCATTCTCCGTTGTTCGGTAGGCTCACAAGCCCTCCACGAAGTCGTAGGTCTTGATACACACTGAGTAAGTGGTCTAATAAATACATCAGAGTTAGGAGGAGTTTGTCTATAACTAATAGGGTTTGCATAGCACGTCACAGGTTTAACTGGAACCGGTTCACTTACCTGTTTTACTGTCAGAAACACAGGTTCGTCTCTCTCTTCAAATAAACTACGGCTTACACTGTCATTGCGCTTCTTCCTCAGCAACTTGTTGTTGGCATGCGATCTCCTGTTGTTGTTGAGTAATTAGGGACGCTGTCCGACTAACGTCGCCAACATCGCTCCATACGCTAACAAACGATCTATCCAGTTGTGGAATTTGGTAGGCTTGCGAGCCTTCCATAGTTAGAACTTCCGTCGTCCCTCTCGGTACAACTTCCGGCTCTTCGATCAGTACGCCTCATCTATGGAGAAAATTTGTAAGCGCCTCTAACCTCCCGTCCAGGCAGTATAGTTCTTCTTCCTCTTTGGATGTAGGTCAATTCGGTCCCGGACAATTCGATCTGGACAATTCGGTCCTGGACAATTCGGTCCCGGACAATTCGGTCCCAACTGTAAATCAGTAGATCTCGAGACATGTGTATGTGTGTGTGTTACGATAAAACAATTTTGGTGTATTGCTGTTATACTAGATTTTGGTGATTTTAACAAAATATCAATACCGGGCGCTAGCTAATCGAATAAGCTAGTCACACGCTGTAGTCACAATACTTACAAACTGACGTCAAAAGGGCTCTCTCCTCCTTTATTCACAACTCAGCCAGGCAATTAAGGATGAATTTACCATCAGGTAAAATCACAAACTGACAGTCAGACAGTATGCCGACAAGTTTGGCAATGTTAGTAAACTATTTCAGTACCGGTACATGATTGATTATACAATATTAATTTAGTTAAACCCTGAAAAGAACAGTCCCTAAAGTAACAAGACTGCAAGACCCGTGCTGAATATCACCATTTTCAATTGCGGTTAATGTGCGCCACTATCTGGCAAATCACTGAATCTCGAGTGTGACGGGATCCACCGAGGATCCCGGTTTATCCGGTTATCTTGACTACGCGTCCCCACCGTGTGTATGTGAAAGAAGTTCTGATTGAGAGTCTTATTGTCCTTGGTATGTATAATGATGGTAATAAAGTATAAGCACAGATTGAATGAGTACCGGTAAGATAGTGACTAACTGAATGATGATGGTGGCAGTGGTCGAGGACGGTGTTAAGAGTTCCCGTTCTGCCCTAACTAACTGACTAACTAAAGTGAATAAAATGACACAGCAACTGGTAATATATTGCACTGGTTGGCCGTATTACATTACTCAGCGGATGCCTGCCCCCCATTGGCTAATAACTCACTTCTCGCCTCCCATCTCTCTGGGAGTGTTTTCTCCCCCGCTACTGTTATTCTCTCTCTTAGAGGTATAACCCCTGACCCCCATTGTGTGTGTGTCCTTTGGGGTTTCTCGTCCCTGTTTATTGGGGTGATACGAGGTTGATTGGCAATCAACCTCGTGTTCCCAATATTGCTTAAAGCTAACTTTTTGGGGTGATTAGCGGAATTGAATTCGCTAACACTCCCCCCCATGCTATCTTCCTGGTGAGAAGATAACATCCACCTTTAGTGCGCTACAATTCCGCGGGATCCCGATCTACCATCGGGTGTGGGGTGGAGCTATTTTTCTCAGAGCCGGCTTTCCAGGCAGCTCCCTATGGGTATGATATCGCTACCCCGTCTTGGTACAACTCTACCTATCTTGTACCAAGACACCTGGCGTCCCGTGTCGGGCCGATCGTGCGCCTCTCTCACACGACTTTTGTTTCCCCAACACCTTCACCACTAAATCCCCTCCACTCTCACTCTAACTCCTTCATACTCCCGGACCTCCTCGTCCCTCACTCTGCCTCCTGCCTCTCCCCCCCCACACTTGAATTGCACCTGCACTCTCTCCACACTATTACTCAACCCCCATCTCAGCTCACTTACTCCCGACGAGTCTCACCCCCCTCCTGTGCCGTCAAACTCAAGAAGTGTGGAGTCGTCCAACGTCTCGTCTGTGATTAGTACCATAGTCAATTGGTACCCAGTCCCAGTAGCTAATTGGAAAAGGTTATATGGCTATAGTACCTACTTTGTTTATATTCACTTGCTAAGCTAATGATTGTTACGTACGTACATACTAATTGCACTTTTCAATTATTTAAATTATTTGAATTTGTACTTAGGAGTTCGCACGTCTCATGTGGTGCCTTCCAGGCATGCCACATCGAAGTTCTAGTTCGTTCCACCTGACTTTGGCAACCATCTCAACTCCTTCCCTCTGTCGTCCTCCTCCCTTGGTCGTTTCTTGGCCGCTGCCACTCCCTTGAGTTTATCTCCCTTCAGACACCTGACCCTTGCCGTCACCTCTCTACTAATCCCGGTCATCGACTCCTTGGGCGCTGGTGTTATCAGCTCCCGGTATCGCTTCGTGGGTGGCCCCTCCGAGTGGCCCTGTTGTCTCCCCCTAGTGGCGTCCCATAAGATCACTTTCATCGGCCGCGGCACATGCTCCGCCAAGAAATCTCTGAACTCCCCTCGGTTCTGTGGCGTCCACCTGTCCAAATACCTTTGCGTATTTATCACCCCGGCACACGACACCGCCGTTGCTACCTCCTGGTAGGTAGATGGAAGTCTCCGTTTGATAATCTCCAGGTGGGCCTCCTGGTTAATATTGAAGAAACCCCACTGGAACTCCTGGGCCTTCATATGTTGCCGTGTCATGGCGCCGACGTCGGCCCACTCCTCGAAGATTCTAAACTCCTCTTCGTCGTCCATCCAGTCGCACTGGCATCCATAGTGCCCCCGAAAGTTGCACTTCAAACATCGGTTGTGCAACCGTGGACACGCCCCCATCCTGTGGCTCGACTCGCGGCAGTAGAGACAACTAGTCCCTTTCTGGAATTGGTACAAACAGCTCCTTTCCTGGTGAGTTTGCCTCCCGCAGTAATCACAGCCAAGCACCAATGCCTCCCACCCCACGTCGCCTTTCGTCCCAAGCGATCTCCGCGGTCTGTGGAGTCGCTGGTAAGCGAACTTTTGGACGTTAGCATCCCTGTCCACGTCTATTTCCTCACCCCTCCCAGGCATCGTCTCCCCGAATACTACCCGTGGTGCCGTCCCTGGTTGCTCACCCAACCTGATGGTACTCCCCACGAAATCCATTGCCGGCTCCTCATGCACCCAAGCCCGCTTGCCGGGTCTATCCCAGAAGGCTCTCGCCCCACTGGCCGTCACCACCCTCCAGCCAACCCAGTCTATGTCCGAGTGGCCGATCCTCCCGATGGGCGGCATCTCTCCGAACTCGTCGTCATCATCGTCCTCCTCTGGGAGTGGCTCCAACCCCGGTATCCTGGTGGATCCACTGTGTCCCTTCCCACCTTGGCTCTCGCCCGTGGCTCTCCATCCTTCTAGCTCTCCTAGCCTCCTTAGTGGGTGATCGCCCTCGGCGCCCGCTGGTATGGGCGTCGCCTGCGATCCCGATGTCGACTGTTTCGGTGATCCCACCGTCCACCCTAATTCTCGCCCTAGAGACTCCCCCAAACTCCCTGACGAGGTCCAACGAAGTTCGTCTAAGGCCGCTTGTTCCTCGAAGCCGTAGCTCTGCGCCCTGGCTTCCTCCTCCCTTTCTTCTGCCTCTCTCCTCTCCTGTCTAGTGATTTCTTCCAATCGCTTCGCTTCTCGTCTATCCGCCTCTAACTGCTCCCATCTCTGATACAGTGTATCTACGTCCCCATCTACTAGATGTCGGTAGTTATAGTACACCGACTCACCCTTCAGCCCCGGGTGGTCTACCAGACCCTCGAAAGCCGTCTTGAAGGCGCTTCTGTAGTTCAGGGGTGATCCCGATAGCAGGAATGCTGTTGGTTCTTTCCCAATGACGACGGTCATGAATAGGTTTAGCAAACCTATCATTATCCAGTCCTCCTGCAGGATATATCATATCGCTTCTGATATACCTTTATCGCTCCACTCCGGAATTGATACACCTCTTGTTTCCCTGGCCTCGCTCCCCACTTCAGCGAGTTCGCTAACTCCGCTCTGTACTCTTCTCTGAACTTACCCCAGTCCATTGGTTTGTGACACACGAGCCCCAATAGCTGGCCCATCACCACCGCTCCACAATGGTCTGCGTTCTCCACTAGTCCCAACCCATCTGGTGCTGTCATAGCCATGTAGACTGTCTGCATGTCCAGAAGGTTGGGGGTGTCCGGACCGATGATTCTCTCCGCATCGTCGCGAATCGCCAATCCCACTTTCGTCGTCGACTTCTCTCTCACTAGGGTTTGCACCGCCTTCGGCAACCGGTTCAACTTCGACCTGTTCTTGCTCCCATACGTCCCTAGGTCGAATAGGAAAATATCCCCATTTGGCCAAATGTAGGAGTATGGTTCTGGCCGACCCCGCCGATCCTCTCCTCAAACCTTCCTCGTCTTCCACGGTCCCCTCATCGTCTAGGATCATGTATCCTCCTCTGCTGACGGACTCTACGAACCTCTTCCAATCTTTCCTCGGTGGCTCTCTCGCGTACTTCGGAATCCCAAACTTCGCCTCGTCTCCTTTCACCACATAGTGGAAATGCTCGAAGATTGCGTTGTCTTGCGACGGTGTCCCTTAGGTCCCGACCAGTCGCTGTTCGTGCATCTCCCTGAAATGGTCCTGCAGCGCTCGCGCTTTGTGACCCCTCTCCAACTGCTCGTACCCAGTGAAAAATGCACATGCGTATCGCAAGTGATTTTAAAGCATCATGCGTTTTTATTGCAGCTCAATAAATAGCGATAAAACTCTTGTGATTTGCATGTGAATCACATGTAAAATAGGGAAGCGATTCCACGCATGCGATTCACAACTTAATTTTACGCATGTGATTCGGTGCATTAAAATCGCATGGGAATCACACCTCATTTAACGCTTATTTTACACATGTTTTACACCATGAGAATCTCATGCGTTAATTCCCATGTGAATTGCATGTTTTTAATTACACTAAAGATTATTAATTAAAATAACGTTGCCTATCAAGAAATAAATAGTTTTAAAATATAAAATTGATGAATCGAATTATCTAATATGGCTGTCGAATTTAGAGATTATATTAATATATTTTATAGAATTGAAAATTATAGGGAATAGTTAAAATTGTATCATGGTTATTCTAATCTATTTGTATTACCCTCTATATAACCAACCATTTCTAGTATTGATTCATACAGCATGTCTAATGTTCTAAGTCTAGAGAATGTAATGTAATGTAAGGTAAGTACAGTAGGCAGATGATACGGAAGCCCATAGTATCAAACAGTAGTGGAATAATCAACTACTGTATCATATTTTCTGTCACAAAGTTCTCAATATATTACACAAAACTCACAACCAGTAGATTTTTGCGATATTTATGCGCCATGACGCTTGAAAGTCGCAAGTGAATCGCATGTGAGTTTTATGCGACTGAACGCAAGTTGTTGCGATATCTATGCGACTTAACGCAAGTAGGTCGCTTGCGTAAAGGTCGGGCCATAACTCTTGGGAATCACATAAGATACGCCTGCGTTGCATGCTTGCGATACGCTTGCGCACTTTCACTGGGTAGTATCCCCTCGTCTTCTCTTCCGGATGCCTCTCGGTGAAATCCACCAGTATCTCCTTTCCTCCTAACTCCGCCTTTCTCTTTCGGACAAGTTTCTCTGCCATTTCGAACTCTCCACAATCGCTCACCCGTTAGGTGGTGCCTTGCCAAGGCGCGGTATGGATGAGTGATAAAGTTAAGATGGTTTATTCAGTTCGAAAATGGCCTATCTCTCGCAGAATTTCTGAGTTATTACCTAATTTTGCTACCTAATTCCTAAAACTGTCAAATTGTACCCTAAATTGTAATTTTGTCTGTTACTTTAATTATGTTCCAGAATTATTTTCCTACTGTTGCCATCATTTGTCTAATTTTCTAACCCTATTTTATTTTTAATTTAATCCTACTACTGTGCTACTACTTCTGCCAATGGATTATTCTACCTTATAATCCACATTCTGGCCTACTCTGTGGGTTTGTGCAGTACAACAGTATGCGTCGCGTGGCCTACACGATTTATCCAGCTGTACTCACGTGCCCCCCTCTCGCTACTCACTACTAACTAATATTTATATTATACATACCCTTCTACCACTAACTCTTACTAACCAGTACTACATACCCTTTCACTAACTTCTAACTAACTCTTACTAATCGGTACTACGTACCCTCTTACTAACCTCTAACTCCCACTAACTCCTACTAACCGGTACTACGTACCCTCTTACTAACCTCTAACTCCCACTAACTCCTACTAACCGGTACTACGTACCCTATTACTAACCTCTAACTCCCACTAACTCCTACTAACCGGAACTACGTACCCTCTTACTAACTTCTAACTCTCCCTACTAACGGTACTACGTACCCTCTTACTAACTTCTAACTCTCCCAACTGACGGTACTACGTACCCTCTTACTAACTTCTAACTCTCCCAACTAACGGTACTACGTACCCTCTTACTACTTAACTAACTAACTTCTAACTCTCCCAACTAACGGTACTATGTACCCTCTTACTAACTTCTAACTTAACTAACTAACAGTACTACGTACCCTCTTACAACTTAACTAACTAACTTCTATCTGCCTACTTTACTGCGTACCTATTATGTACTATTATTTTTTTTATTTTTATTTTTATGTGTGGGAAGGGTGTCTCGCCCTCAATCCCACCCCCCTCAGTCCAAAACTTGGACGACTAAACTCTACCCGACTAAGGTGCTCCCTCTAACAGGCAGCACTTCCCTATAGCCCTCCTGTAGGTCTTCCTATCTTTCGCCCCTATCTTGCCACCTATCCGCACTTCTACCGATCGGACTCTTCCGTCCTCATCGGAGTAAGTGCCCATAACTCTCGCCAACCGCCACTGGTTGTTGATGATGGTATCGTCCGTGACGATCACCAGATCACCCTCCTTTAACTCCCTGTTTGTATTTCTCCACTTGCTTCTCCTATGAAGCATGGGTAGATATTTCCTCGACCCACCTCCTCCGGTACTCCGCGCTTATCACCTTAGCTTTCCAACTCTGGCGGAGTGTATATTGTCTGGGTCTACACCCCGCATGTTGATGGTCGCTGGCCTTTCCATTAGAAAGTGACTGGGCGTCAGCACATCTAACGACTCAGGGTCATCATTTTCTGGATATAGCGGTCTGCTATCAATGATACCCTCACACTTAGCTAGTACCGTCCTTAGTACGTCCTCTGTTACCATATGGGTGTTCATCAACTTCGTCATCAGACACTTGGAACTACCCACGAGTCTCTTGACGCATCCTAGAGTATGCGGAGCATATGGCGTCCTCCTCTCCCACTTTACCTGTCGCCTTCTCATGGCTGCCCTGACTTCATCCCCTTCCAGGATATCCAATGCCTCTGCCATCTCTTCTCCGCCCCCACAAAGTTGGTCCCGTTGTCAGGATATATTACTGCGATCATCCCACCTTTGCGGTCTCTGAACCTTTCTAGAGCATTAATGAATGCTGATGCGGTTGCATCTTGGGCGAGTTCTATCCCTACTGCCCGCGTGTTGTTACACACGAAGATAATACCGTAGCGTTTCTCCGTGTGTCGCATCACCTTAATCTTTATTGGCCCAAACATATCCACACCGCAATGCGTAAATGGCGGGTCATGTTGTCTCACCCTACTGGCCGGCAGTGGTGCCATCTCCTGTATAGCTCGCTCCTTCTTCGTTCGTCGGCAGGTCTGGCACTGCCCCACTACCGCCTTTACCTTCTTCCTCAACTGTTTGACCCAAAAGGTCCTCCGTATCTCCGTGAGGGTCCAGTTGGTGCCCCCGTGCAATATCGACTTGTGGGAGTCCCATATAATCTGGTGGACTATCGGCGATCCATTGGGGATGATGATGGGCTTTGGTGGGATGACACACCCTAGAGTTCATTACTAACATCCCGTCATCATTGAGTTGTGGTGACAGCGCAATCAGCTCACTGTCCCGTCAGAGATGCTGTTGTTTACTGACGCGTTCCACCTCGTCGCCATAGTTCTTTGATAAACAACCGCGACCTCTATACTAACAGCAGAACTGTTGAACAGACCAAT